>JANHFO010002695.1:20230-34838 GCA_032468095.1 Pareas carinatus
TAAAATTATTATTATTCTGGTGGCTTGCCCTGTCAGTGTTGGTGGGGCTGGTCTTAGAGGCTCTTTGTTTGGGGTGTATTAATAAAAAAATACTGTAATAAAAATACTGTATTTTTGGTAAGTATCAGTTTTGTGAATCTAAAATTTGGTTTCTTCTTTGAGACAGAGTCATCCCTTCCCCTTTGGAATATCTAATCCCCCTCCACCCAATGGGAGGGGGGTAAGAGTGAGGTCAACTTCTGGAGTGAGATCAACTCCAACCCTCCTTATCTTCCCTAAGAGCTTAAACACCTGGCTCTGTCTGTGGGCATGGGGGCTTCAATGGAAGAGTTTCAAATTGGTTTTTTTAGGGGGATAAATTAACAGCAGATGCCGCTCCCTTCCCTCCTCATCATACTCCCTCTCCCCTCATCTTTTTAGCTAGGTTGATTTTTAAAAAATCCTATTGTATTTACATTATTTATTATGTTTTATACACTTTTATTTTTTAATATTTTAATTTAATATTGCAAGCTCCCTAGAGTTACCAGGTGGTAAGACGGGCAGTTAATCAATTTACCATTCAACCAACCAACCAGCCAATCCCTCCTTAGATACCATCTTAAACTGCGATTTGGCTTTATGGGGTTTATTTCCATGTTGTATGATCTTAGCAAATTGTCCCTTATTTCCTCCCAATAGCTGATGGGGACAATAACTCCCGTGACTTGAAGCCCATCAACAATCAGGCCAGACTCCATGTATTTTTGTTTTTTTTTTAAATCCTCCTAAAATCCACAGGTGGACAACCTGGAGGAATGATTTCTCCAAATTGCCCCACGAGCAGGAGAATCTCAACCATTTTTCTGGAGGACAAGGCACGTCCTTAGAAAGAAGGACGCTGCAAGCTCCCTAGTAGGCCTTCCTCTTGATAGCTTCTTTTGCCATGGGACGGAAACATTGGAATACAGAGAGGAAGCAGATGGCTGGAGGGATGATGATATAATGGACGAGATGACATTTATAGGTCACTCTTCAAATGTCTTGTCCTTACTTAAGTGGAAGAACACTGAAGTCCACTCAGGAGAATCCCCCCAAATCTACGTCTTTGAAAGAACCTTCTAAAGCAGAGGTCTCCAACCTTGATCCCTTTAAGGCTTGTGGACTTCAAGTCCCAGAATTCCTCAGCCAGCATAGCTCTTTTCTAAAGCAAATCCTCCTTCATCCTATTGAATAGGAACAGGTGGGGAAAAGGTGGATAAATTTCAGCCCAAGGCTTTCTTGAAATAGCCAGGAGCTGTGAATATCCAAATCTCTGGAGGAGATGCAAGAGGACCACAAGCAGGCCAGATGGCAATGCTTCAGAGGCTAAATTATATAAATTGAAATAATAAATAAATTCAGCTTGAGGACTCTCTACACTACAGTCACACTCTGGAGTCCAATAACACATACAGTCATCAAAAAGGGAGCTCTATTCTATTAACACTCAGTACGCTTTAAGGGTTTATAGTTTGATTCAGTCTTTCATGTATATATATGTGTGTTTGTGTGTCATGCATATGCTTAGTAGAGAAAGGAAAGAAAAGACATTGCCTCCAGAAGAAGTAAACAGAATCAGAGACAGAATTTATTTTGCCAAAGGTGTCAGGACACACAATTTGTCTCCAGTGTACATGGTCTATATCAATGATGGCGAACCTATGGCACACGTGCCACGCAGAGACCTCTCTACTGGCACGTGAACCAAGTTCCCCAGGGATTACCTCAAAGCTGAGCATGCTCAGAAAGAGAGTAGTGGCACCAGGTGATGATGTCACAGGGCAAGCGCATGCTCAGAAAGAGAGTAGCGGCACCAGGCAATGACATCATGAGTCTCAACTCATGATTCATTAGCCGTGACTCATCCGGGCACTCAATATCTAAAAGGTTAGCAATCCCTGCTCTATACCTACATGCATACAATAAACAACTGTGATTACAATCAAAGATACATTCATAATCATTTGTATATATAAGCATAATCCTTGTATATATAAGCATAAGATACATTCATAGTCTTAAAGTACATTCATCTTGTCAAGTACATATAAGCTGCAATTGACAAACTGCAATCTTAATCATAAATACAATCACAATCATAAATACATTCATCATGTCACAAAACACCCTCCTCATTAACAATGTTGTGTAAATCAGCTGCTTAGCAGGTTGATGACATGAGGGAAGAAACTGTTCTTGTGTCTAGTTGTTTTAGTTCGCAATGCCCTGTATCGGTGTCGAGAGGGAAGAAACTGAAACAGACTATGTCCAGGGTGTGAGAGGTTTGAGATGTTCATTCTTCACCTTTTTTTATTCTAGAGTTGACTATTACCTGTATTATTCTGCATTATCTGTAATGTTTGGTGGTTCCTGCATGCATTTCTTTCTAACACCCGATTTATTAGGAGATTTCCCAAATCCTACTTAGGAAAGAAGCCTGAGGAAGTCTTTAAATTCCTGGTCTAGTCAGTGCGATTGATCTGAAAGTTGATTTAAAGCAATTTCACTTTACCTAAATCATAGTCTTCACATCTTATATGCTGATTATTTGGTGTTGATCAATAAGGGCTGTTTGATCAGAATTAACTTCTGATTATATTTCTCTAGATTTGAACAAACACAGTAGAATGGCTGAGGTGCTTCATTTCCTATATGGGAATGAGGCTTATGGATCAACAAGACAGTTGGTAACCAGAGGAAACAAACAAACAAACAAACTCTGAACTCATCCACCATAGATTTCCTTCAGATGGCCCTTGTTATCTAAACTTTACAACTCAATCTTATCTGTCCATGTAGATTTTCCCCCAAAGGACACATTGACTTCTGCTGGTCTAATTTCAGTATAAAATTGCTGTCAGGGAAAAGAGCAAGTAAGCTGAAACTCTATAAATTTGTTTTCCTATCTCCCACCATATTATGATAGTTTGGCTACCCATTCATATCATGAAAAATACTTTCCCCATCTTTGCCCATATGCAAGGGTAATTCTGATTTGAGGTCAGATCTGTCAGTCCTAAAATCCAATACTGCCCATTGTTACCAAGGCATTAGACAAGCAAGCAGAACCTCCCCCCAACCCAACCCAAATCAACCCAACCCAAAGCTACTATTTTATAAGCTTCCTTTTGGATGCATGGCACATTGCCCGATATTTCCAGCCCACTCAACTTCTGAACTGCTTATCACAGAGGAAACTTCACAGAAGATTTTAAGTTAAAGCTTCAAATTGCTGCACCATACAGTGAGTTAGGGGTTTTGCACCATACCGAAGCATAGAATACTATACCAAGGATGACAGATCTTATCCTGAATTACTGTAGTACAGTAACTATAAAGATGATAAGAAAACAATAGTTTGGAACTGTAGTTTGGTTGTAGTTATAGAATCAAGTGTTATTTTGCCGCCTCTGGATTAAAAAAAAAGAATCACTACAGGAATTTGATTGTAACTCACTAAGTCTATGAATCTGGCTACTGAACAAGTAGCATTTCTATGCGTAAAAATGAAGTATAGTGAGATTTTTAAACAGTAAATCATGTAGTCTGCCTTGCTAATTAGATAACTGAACCTAAACATGCTCATTGCTCTCCATTAGTTTATTCAGCAAGCAGTCCCAATTATCTCATTTGGTCTTACATGCATATTTAGAAGTTTAGCCTTAAACTATTGTACTTTGGCTGGGTTTTTCCAATAAGATGGAAATTCAGTTCCACTGGAATGGAGAGGACTTGATTTCTAAGCAATGGCAACTCTGCTGCCAGAGAAGTTAATAGAATACAAGCACCTCAAATGCAGGGCCAAGATAATTGATGCTGTTGCTGGTGGAATATGTTTGTGTGGTTGACTGAAGCATGTTGTGGCTGGTCAGGGAGTGTATCCAAAGATCCTTCGAACAATCCTTTCATAACAATCCTTTCCTTCCACTCTTCCATTTCAATGGGGAAAAAACATACCTGAAATGTTTAATTAGGCTTTGCTGTCCTCTTCTCGCCTCCATTGTATTTTTTTTTTGGTAAAAAAAATAAAATAAGGTGTAGGAGAGCTTAAGCTAAGGTTTTCAAAGCTTACTTTCTTGTAAAAGCAGCTCCAAGTACACACATTCTGGTCTACAGTCAAGTCGGGGACTCTGCATGCCAAGTCAAGTATTTATTTTCATTACTTTTGAGACCACCAAAATTAATGTATCTTTCAGACAGGAAGAATTTTATTTATTATGGTGCACTTGGATCCAGGAGATGAAAGAGGAGTAACCCTCCTCTTGGAAAAAGGAATGAGCTCGGGAGCCCGAAGGAGACCACACGATTTGGGGCACAGCACTGCCGCTCCATCAACAGCAGAACCTCCAGACGCATTTGCATACAGATTGACCACAGTTCCTCTACCCCATACACAAAATAACCACACCGTACCCACACCACGGTGTGGCTGTAATTACATCAACAGGGACTTAAGATACAAGAGCTGGGTGGTTTCCCTTAAAAAGAAAAAGAAAAAAAGAGAACACTTCTTATTTTGTCTACGTTTTCAAATGTATGTGATCACTTTGGTCAGGATGGTGAGAGCTACAGTAGGTTTTCCCCTCCTTTTTTTCAAAGACATAGGAAAATGCTTATTGTGTGGTGTCCAAGCCATAGATGTAGCCTTCGAGTTAACTGATCTTCACCAAATTATCTGGACCACAGCAGCTGTACTACTTCTGTACATCCCATATAGGGAAGGAAACATCCATTACTACTGCATCCTGGATCTTTGCCTTAGGGAGATAGGGGGTTACGTTTTGTTTAGGAATAAACTATGGAAATTCTGTTAATATGATGAAACCAATATAAATGAAACACCTACCCATCGGCCCTGTCCAAATTAAACTGTTACAGGTATTCCCAAAAGGAGAGAACCATGTTATATCTGCTTTGCCAAGATGGCTATTAAAACAAAGGCGGCGATTCTAAGCCATTCTCACTACAAAAAATAAAAATAAAAAATATTACTAGCAAGCAAAGTACCGCAAATCCGAGTTTGAACCCAGACGTTGAATGTGGTGTGGAAGTTCAAGCACAGGAAGTCCTCCACCTATGACCACAATTGAGCCTCAAATTTCTGCTGTTAAGTTAGACATTTGTCAAGTGAGTTTTGCCCCATTTTATGGCCTTCATTGCAACAGTTGTTAACTGAAGCGTTGCATTTGTTAAGTTAGTTACAGGGTTCTTAAATGAATTTGGCTTCCCCATTGACTTTGCTTGTCAGAAGGTTGTAAGAGGAGATCACATGACCTTGGGACACAGCAACGGTCCCAAGGATAAATCAGTTGCCAAGCATCGCATGATCTTGGGGATGCTACATAGGTTGTGAGTGTGAAAAATGGTCATAAGTCTTTTTTCAGTGCCATTGTAACTTTGAACGGTCACTGAATGAACTGTTGTAAGTTGAGGACTATCTGTAATGGACTAGAAAGGGCGATGCTCAAGTTCTAGTTCTGCTTTAAGTAGAGAAGCTGCCTGGATGACTTTGAACAAGTCAGTGTTTTTCGGCTGGGAAATTAAAAAATATTTAATTTACTATCCATTGGCATAGTAGATTATAGGCTATAACTTTCAACCCAGAAACCTTCACCCTGGAGTGAGTTGATTTGGGCTAATAATAAATTAAACCATTTTATTATGAAGGAAGATGTAATTTATACATGCAGACACACACAGGAGCCAAGTTAGCACTTAGAATGAATTCCTTTGAAAGTGCAATTAGCAGACAAGTTTTTCATCTATAAATTGATGTCTTATCCCATACAACCCTCCATCCTCTCAACCCATATATTGGCCAAATGTATTCATGTACTTTAAAAAAGAGCGATTTTAAAAGGAAGGAAAGGAAAGAAGAAAAAAGATAGGAGAAAAGAGTGAGAAGGAAAAGAAAGCAGATGTAGAGGAAGAAAAGAATGGAAAGAAGAAGAAAAGTAAATGAGAAGAGAAAGAAGAGGGACAGGGAAGGGGAGAAAAGAGAAGAGAGTGAAGGTAAGTAGGAAAGAAGGGG
Organism: Pareas carinatus; assembly: GCA_032468095.1. Classification (NCBI taxonomy): domain Eukaryota; kingdom Metazoa; phylum Chordata; class Lepidosauria; order Squamata; family Pareidae; genus Pareas; species Pareas carinatus. The sequence continues at coordinate 26,283 of JANHFO010002695.1, forward strand.
AAAGGAAGATAGAAAAGGGAAGAGGAAGAAAAGTAGGAGGAAAAAAATAGAAGAGGAAAGACGAGCGAAAGAGAAAGCAGAAGAGAAAAAGAGGGAGAAAGAAAAAAAAGAGGAAGGATGAAAAAGGAAGGAAAGGAAAAGATAGAGGAAAGAATGAGGAGGGATATAGGAGGTATAGAAGAGAAATAAAAATAAGGAAAAGGGAAGGGAAGGGAATTAAAGAAAGAAAGGAAGGGTGGAGGCAGGGGAAGAAAAACCAAAGGTATTGGAAGGTAATGATTTTTGTTTAATAATATAAAAGGAATGACGATATATATATGACATTGAAGAAGTTGTGAAAACTAGAAATGTAAAAATGTAAATGACATTCACTATGAAATGTATATGCCAATAAAAAATTATAAATCTCAAATAAAAGAATGATCAAGGAACTGGAGGAAAGAGGAAAGCTTAGAATGTATTCCCAACTTCTCTTCATTTCTCAGCTAATTTCTAATCATTCTTAGTAATCAGTAATAGCAATAGTTTTGTTGTGTCAGATGGAAATTCAATTTATCCACTGTATAATCCTCGGTTTGCCATATTATGAATTAATTGAAAACTATCAAAATGCTATTTTAATGTTGCAGTGTGCTTTGATTACATGCTTTGTCTGCTCTTAGCTTTTCTACAGTTATGCCTGCAGTATTTATTGTGGCAGAACGTGCTAACCTATGAACAAAAGCAGACACCACTTTATAACTGCGTATCTGTTGTAAATCCACCAGTGGTGGACATGTCTTTATTTTATTGAGTTAAAAAGGTATGTGCTGTCCCCACCATGCCAAGATGTTTGCCTTTAGAAGAACAGATATATGTTCAAACCACATCCATCACATTTAAATGTTATATTTAGATTTGTCTTCTGCATTCATTGTTATTCCTGTCTGATGTGACCTTGAGCTGTATAAAGTAGCTAGTGCAGTGGCTTCCAACCTTTTGAGCACCAGGGACCAGTTCCGTGAAGAGAGGTTTTTTCGTGGACCAGAGGGGGCGTGGTTTCACATACTGCCTGCATCCCATGGACAGGACTTCACTTGTTTATGTGAACCAGTTGTTGGCATGTTGCAGACCGGTGCCAGTCTACGGACTGGGGGTTGGGGACCCCTGAGCTACTGTGAGTCAGGAAGGGTATTACCTGTGTCCTCCTGATCAGAAACAAAATATCTTTTTTCTTGTTCTCCTTTGTGAAATGGAACTTGGTCAAAGAAGTATATTTTTCAACAAAATAACATGGCTCCCGTATTTATCATATATCTCACCATGGGAACTGTTGACTTTTATGAATATTGCTAAATAAAACTAAAATGATGCTTACTATTTATTTACCCAAACAAACAAATCTAACTGTAAAGTATGGGAGAGGGTGAAGGTAGCGTTTATACTCAGCGTTTCCAACCTGTGGGCCCTGGGTCGCACGCAGCCCTAGAGAGTTAGCAATGCAGCCCCACAAGATCATAAATTCTTGACACTAAGAATTGTTTTCTTTTAGGTTTTTCACTGCTGCTTTTGTGAGCGGCCTGAGGTTATTACATAGAAGATAAGTGGCTATATATGTTCCTTAAATTGCATAAAACAAAAATCTGGTCAATCAGTAGACTGCAGCAGTAGACATAGTTGCTGTTTTTGGGTATCTTTATTGCAATTTTGTGGTCATCTGAATTTTTGCAGCCTTGCCCAAATGTTCCACTATCCTTATTTGATTGCTCTGGGTACCTTCCAACATGAGCTGACATTTTAATATTTTGGAGGTTCTTCCTTTTAACTTTCGCAGTGTTTTGAGTTTAATATCTTTTTAATTTCTGGGTTTTTCTGTAATTAGCATTGAGTGTGATTTCACCTTTAATAGCGGTCTAACAATTATTCAACTTATTTTTTTAAAAAAATAGTAAAAGACTGGAAAGCTCTTTGATCTAAGTGTTTCAGAGGTGCCATTCTTGATTGTAAATTTTTTTAAATAGGCGCAGTGACAAACAAGAATATAGAAGATCAACAGGATCAACTTTTCACCAGATCCAAAATCAACAAAGATCATCTTTGGGCAAGCTGCAAAGCTCAACCTGACCACAGTAACTTTCTTGCTCTGCTTCTGAGCAAGACAGGAGCTATCTTGCAACATTCCCTGCTCCTTTCTTATTTTCCTGGCAAGGTTTAAAAAAAAATAACAGAAATGCCCAAAGCCTAACAAGCTAGGCTGATTTAGTTTTAAAAAAAAACTTTTCTGGACTCAGCTAGAAACTAAGTCAGTGTTTGCTTTCTTATGTTTTCCACTATAGCTAGCCAGAATGAAGAGAGCAAAAGTTATTAGATGTCATGGAACGTAAATAAACAGTTATTGGTAAATAGAGTGCGGTGGTCTTTGTGTTCTCCTGCATGTCAGGGAAAATATAAGGAGCTGGCACTAGTTCAGACCTTTCTAAGCATGGAGAGAAATAGACATATTGTACTAATTACAGCTAGCACAAATACTCTGAGATTTCACCTAAATTGCATTAAAATACAAACTCATTGGCATAGGCAGTCAGCAAAATGTGCATGCATCTTTTCTTCCAGCTTTCTGTGCATTACTTGACATAGACCTTGGCGTGAGGTAGGGAAACTTGGGAAGAGTGTTCCAATCCTTGCCTCAGGTCTTTTCAAAACTTGCCTATGAATGAACTTGGGATGGGGGTGGGGAGTAGAAGAGGTAGCATCCATGCACTATTTAGCATCACAACAAATTGCACTGCTAATCTCTTCTGTATACAAAGGCCTAATGGGCTTTAAGGACTTTTCAGGGAGACTTAAGAGATGCCCACGTGTTGCTGTGATTCAAGAGCAGGGGATATGCTGAAGGGAACAGCTGCTTTCCAGCCACTGGCTTGATAGTGTGCCACAGCTCAGTCTAGCAAGAGGATCTGTTGCCAGAGAGCCATAAGAGAGATGCTTTCTCTAACCAAACGTTTGTCTGTAGGTTTATGGTAAGCAATATAAATTGAGAAGGGCACTAACTCAGTGATGCGCACAGGCTTTGTTTAGAAGGATGCAAAAGTAATACCTGGCAAATCCATGCCGGATTTGGAGAAAGTCCTCTTTGAAACCAGTTTTGGTCTGATCCAGTAGAAAGCAGCTTTTTTTTCCTTTTGAAAAAACTGAAGCTTGTTTCTCTCAGTGTGAAGTAGCAAAGCTCCAGAGCAGAAACGTAAAAGTGTTCTACTTTGAATCTGGCTGGAAGCAATTTTATCCATTTCACTCCTTTTAGCTTGTATGGCAAAGTTTGCTGGGACTTGTCTTTTCGCAATCAAACAGTTGAGGAAAATGCAGAGGAAGCTTCCCTAGACTCATCTCTATTCTTAAAGTAATAATTATGACTTTTTCAATGGACTCCCCCCCCCATTAAAAAAACTTCACAGAAAAACTTGGGAACTAAAATGCTGCCTTAATAATGCTGATAACATGGTGGAGATATTTTTTTAAAAGCAATTTATACACCTCTATTCCTAAGTGAAGAGAAAGCTGGCTCACTTGCTCACCCATGAATTTATTTTTGAACCTACGTTCCAGAAGACTCACTTCATTCCCATGTACTCTCTCCTTTCAAACACAGATGTGCAAAGAATCGGAGAGAGCTTTCCCAGGGCAAGGAACAGAACTTGAGATGTGCTGGCCTTAGTCTCTGACTTTTACAAACCCTACCCATGATTTCTGAAGAGCAACGCTGCAAAATCCTGCTGCAGGACGCCCTCCACAGCTGTGCATGTAATTGGAGCACGCCACGTTCATGATGCCAATTGCACATCCAAATGCAAGCATTGCTTACATCCATGACAGAAACTAGAGCCTTGTTGCCAAAACAAACACCTGACTAGCATGATACACGAAGGGCTTAATGTAAACACTTAATGAAGATATGCGTGATGGGTACTTCGTGTACAGAAACCCTAGGCAGAGCAAGTGAAAGCTGACTTTTAAGAGCCTGCCAATTAAAGGAGCTGTTCTTAATTTGCAGATTTGGCCTGTTGCATTGCAAGAATAGTTGAAAGTACTTGATGCCTGTTTGCGTTAATGTTTGTGATTGAATTTTTTTATTATTTGATGTTGTATTTGGCCCTTGAAACAGATTTTTGTTTGGATGGGTTGAAATCTCTAATAAAAGCAAAGCCAAAGAAGACTGTCTCTCACTCCATGATGGCTTTCGGTTTCCTCCAGTTTTTCTTTCATATAAGCATACTTGTAGGCCTTGGAGATCTTCTGTATTATGCCAAGAAATCTGTGAGCTCCTTCTATTTTTTATTTTTTTAAAAAGCTCTTTTTAGGCAAATGAAATAAGGCGGCATAATTAGAGAGCATAGGCCTCCCATGGGACACGAAACAAAAGAATCAAAGAGGATTGGAAATGTTTTGCCATAAACCTATGGTGGAGTTCACCTTTTGTTTTGGAAGTCAGCCATTTTGCTAAGGGTTGCTGCCGTGCCACAACTAATGTGGGTTTAAGTCAGTATTTTGAATAGAACTTGCTTTTGAGCTCCAAGTTATCATTTCAAGCATTTTATGCTTAGAGCCAAATAGACCTTGTAAGTGTTTGGTTTTGAATATGCCATATAGTTCTTCCCTCAATTGAAGAACTATAGACTGCACCAGCCAAAAAGAGAGCTGTAAAAATAATTATTGACCCCTCACATCCTGGACATGAGTCTATTTCAACTTCTTCCCTCTGGATGCCGATACAGGGTATTGCAAACCAAAACAACTAGACACAAGGACAGTTTCTTCCTCCATGCCATCAACCTGCTAAACAACTAACTTCACAACACTGTTAAAATACCTATATATCATTATTAACATTCTCATCTTTCCTATTACTTACTACCTATTACCTATTCTCTTATTTGTATGACAATGACTGTTGCTTACATCTTAAAATATATGATACTTGTGTCCTTTAGTATTCTACTTTGGCTTGTAGAGTGATTACTAGTATTCCATGACTGTTCAATATAGACTGTCTCAAACCTATAAAAAAGGGTATGCCGTGATGAATGTGTTATGTGACATGGTTTGTCACAAATGTTTTGATATGTGATATGATGAAATGCTTTGTGACATGATGATTGTTCTTCATAACATGACATGATGAATATACTTTATGATTATAAATGCACCTACTACGTACACACATGATGAATGTACTTTATGATAATGAACGTATTGTAGGATTGTAACCATTGTTTGTCAATTATAGCCTTATGATTGTGGCCACAGTTTGTCAATTATAGCCTGTAGGTAATGTATTGACCATTTACATCGGAGAAAAAATCCCTGTGAGTCCAGACAAACTTGGCCAATAAATTCTATTCTGTTCTGTTCTGTTCTGTTCTGTTCTATTTTATTCTATTTTATTCATCATCTCAATGTAGTTATGTACCTGAAACCAAATGATGAATCTTCAGGACACTTAATAAAGTCTGTTTATTTATTATTATGGTTTGTTGCATAGTCAATCAGATTTTCAGACTGGATTTAGCATTTTGGTTCACTTATCAAGTCCTTCCTAAGGACCTGGGATAGGCAGATGTGAATGTTTGATAGTGTTACAAGTATCATCCGAAGATGTAAGCTGATCCAAGTAAAGCTGCATTTTGCAATTGACGGACAATAAATTTGTTAATGCCAATGGTGCCCAAGTGGTGCTCCGATTGTTTTAAGATTGCACCCAAGGCACCTATTACTATTGGTACTAACTTTACTTTCTTTAGCCAAAGTCATTCTATTTCTATTATTATTTGTTACTATTTATTAAATAACAAAAAGTGTAGGTATGTAAGGAGTAAGAAGGAAATAATTGGTCTACTAATGGGAGAAGATGGCAGGGAGACAATAGGCAGCAGGAATAAAGCAGAACTGCTTAGTTCTTTCTTTGCATGTGTCTTCACACAAAAGAAAAAAATAGACCAGGCTATGAAAAGCAACACTTTTGCAGATAGAAGAGGAATGCAGGTCAAAATAGGTGAGAAAATGGTAAAAGAATACCTATCCACTTTACATAAGTTCAAATTACATTCCAAGGTATTGAAGGAGCTGGTAGATGTAATCTCAGGACCACTGAACAACAACTTCAGAGCTCCTGGAGCAGGGGGGAGGGGTCAGCTTCCAGAGGATTGGAAAAGAACTGATGTCATTCCAATATTCAAGAAGGATAAAAAGAAGATCCAAGAAACAACAGACTAATCAGCTTGACATCAATACCTGAAAAATTCCTGGAAAAGGTAATCAAGCAGTAGATTTGTGAGCACCTAGAAATGAACTCGGCAATCACTATAAACAGCATGCTTTTGTTAAAAACAGAACATACCAGACAAATATGATTCCCTTCTTTGATAAAGTAACAAAATTAGTGGATCATGTAAATGCTGTGGATATAATATACTTGATAATAATAATAAAAAATAAGTGATAAGAAACTTGAGCTTTTAATACAATTAGAATATTCATATTGATACCACAGCCAAAAAACCCTCCTTTATATTTAGAAAAGTGTTCTGCCCCATAAGTTAAATGAGAATAATTACTTTAAATTAGGATGCTACATTTGCATTTCTTTTCATATTGTAGCAATATAAAATGGGATTAGAGTTGAAGTCAAACACATCTGCAGGATATCTTATTGTTTACCCTACTTCCCATTAGTTGCTAGGCAATAAAATTTCCTTAAAAAAAAGCTTACATCTACTCACATATAAATTCTTCCAAAACTTGGGGAAATGATTAATTTATCATTCAGGATACTTTTAGCTGATAAGAGATTACAAATTCTGATATCTGAAATACTAGTATTTTCAAAAGAATACAGGAATGCCTTCTGATGTGAGGAAGAAGAGGTAAAAACAGAAATAAAAATTGAAACATTGTGTTTCTCCACTTTTTTGTTCCGGTCCTCTAGATTAATATTCAGCTCAAGTTTAAATCAGCATTTAAGACCGGAAGTGAAAATTATATGGCAATATAGCTCACCTTTTCTGTCTCAAGAAAGTAGTCAATTTTCCTGTTCCTTTGTCTCACTTGACTATAAAAGCAAAGAGCTGTTTTTCATATCAAACTTTACAGACAAGCCCAAGCAAGAAGCCCAATTAAAACTATTATTAGATTTATATCTCACAATTATCCCAAGAGCTCAAGATGACTTGAGTTTTCCTTCATTTTACCTCCAAAATGAATGAGCTAAGAATGCAGCTGAACATGGCTCTCCATAGATCTAATCTAACAAACTTCAGATAAGTCAGCCACCAAAATAAAAAGCAGGAAAAAACCTTGAAAGGATAGAGGAACTAGTTAAACAGAATGTGATATTGTAAACAATACGCCAAAAAGTAAACAAAGAAAATGGCTAGGGAAAGTCTGCGGCTTTTAGCGCTGACATGGAGCAGTCTTGATCTATGTTTCCTACAATTTATTTCTTTTTTAATGATGGATCTCTAAAATAGCTCTAACAGCAGATCTTAAATTTTAAGCAAATTCATAAGGGAGGCAACGCTCCCTCAATCAGCCTATCAAAAGTGTTGAAAGCTTTATATATAAGGACAAGTATCTTTAATTAAACTTGGAAATTGGCCCCCCAGGACAGTTCATAGAAATAAGTGTATTACGATTAGCAAATCACATTTTGGACTTGGAAAGAGTGCTGCTGTAGTAGTAGTATTGATCACAAAGCTCCATAATAAATTTTGTTTTTAATAAGAGAAATGACAAAACACCTGACATTAAAAAATTGAAAATTTGAAAAATTAAGTAGACATCTGTATGGACTTGGCTAGAAGAATTTTAATTTCTTTCACATGGGCATTAAAAAACACTAAATAATTTTGTAAAGGTGGCTAAAAATAAAAAATAGCCAGTTTCTCACAAATCTAGTTTCTGAGTTTAGCAGAAACTGATTCTGATTTAGAACAATTGTCCAATGATTTAAATATGAAACAAGTTCTAAGGCATGACAATGGAGATGGTCATTCTCAGACCTAATAGAAAATAAAGTCCATGAGAAATACATTGAATGCTAATACTATGAAAATATTAACCACGCAAACTTCCTCATAACTGAGACACTGATAATTTTTCTTTTTCAAAATTTCCATCAAATGATTGAAAAGTTGAAGAACACAAGAATAATGATGAACTTTTTATATAAAGATTTAGCCAAGAGTTGGCCAAGTATAATTAAGAGGAGGTTGCAAAGAAAGTGAGGGGATAACAATATATCTAACCAGACAAGATAATGAGAAGGCCCTGGGATGCAAGAGTAAAAAAAAAAAACTCCACAGATTATAAAATAACTAAATGCCATTATTTATTGGGGACACATTTAAACTAGCAATAGAGGACAGCAATCTTATAATCCCCGAGTCAATTGCTTGTGTTCAGTAGACTGAAATATGATTGTTGTTTAGCTCCCTAAAAAAGAAAGAAAAAAGAGCGAGGATGGTGCAGTGGTTAAAAGTAGCACTGCAGGCTATTTCTGCTGACTGCCATCTGTCATCGGTCATG
>JANHFO010002695.1:34938-45598 GCA_032468095.1 Pareas carinatus
CTGTTCTGTTCTGTTCTGTTCTGTTCTGTTCTGTTCTGTTCTGTTCTGTTCTGTTCTGTTCTGTTCTGTTCTGCTTTAGTGAGTTTTACATGCTGTGTTGGGTAATCTGACAGGGATGTTGTCTTGACTCTTGCAATTGAAGTACAGACTTTAATCAGAATCAGTCTAATAGGGATGGCCATGCTTTTCCCTGAGTGGATTCAATTGAGGAAGTGAAGTAACAATCCTTTAAGGAGCAAGTAGGGGAATTGAAGGAGCTGACAGAGGAAGACTTGGAAGAGTCACCTTGATCTAATGCACTGATGGTGAACCTAGGACACACATGTCAAAGGTGACAAGTCACACCAGCAACTACTCTCAAAAGCATGCCTAATTTTTTCATGATTTTTGGAAGCTGCAGAGGCTCTGCAAGAATGGGGCGTGCGCTCATGTGACCTCTGGACCCTCTGAAACTTATATAAGAATGGGCCATGCTTTTGCATAGTTTTTGGAGGCTGCAGAAGAACATTCTTTGAAGTTGCTTCAAGAATGAAGGCCTCATGCAATCTGGAGCAACCTTGGCTCAGACTCAGAGACCTGTCAACAGAAAGGAAAAAACCACCACCTGAATGTATGCAGTGCGTGATGGATCTGGGAACCACTGGAGGCAAGGTGGTCTTTTGTTGTGATTCTACCTCAGGCCCAGCCTTGGAGTTCCTGCTAAGTGCTGCTACTCAGGGTGGCCTAGTTGGGGTGTGCGCGAGTTAGACGGTTATTTCACTTGATTGGTGTGTGTGTGTGTGTGTATGTGTGTGTGTGTGTGCAATAGGCCAGCAAAGTCAAGTTGGCACTTTTGCGGCCAGGACCTCTCTCAGCCCAACCCACCTCACAGGCTGGGGAAAATAGGAGGAAGAAGAAGTATTCAGCATGTTTGCCACCGTGAGTTATTTGTAAACAGAATAAAGTTAAGATTAAAAATACCCCCCTCAATTGCTGTGAAGGACACCTTACTCTTTTTTTTTAAAAAAAGTTATGAAGCTGAAGTGAGGCTGTTAGAGGGATTCCCTAACCAAGTCTTTCTCAAACTTGGTAACCTTAAGATGTGTTTACTTCAACTCTCAGAATTTCCCAGCCAGCATCTCTTTCCTCAATATCTCTGTGGTTATCATGGCTGTTGCTGAAGACACCGGAAACATCTCTGGCCATTTTGAACATGTGTGCACCACTTTGGGAAGGCTGTGCCCAACAATGGCTATGCAAGGCTGGTATGGGTTCTTTGCCATGGACTAGTAGGCCATTCTTAAGGATGGGATGGTTTGGGGTTTTTTGTGGTCATTTAAGCCATTTGAGCAACTTACTGCAAGCTGATAAATTTGTTGGTTTAGCCCTGGCCACCAAACAAGGCTACCGTAGTAAGCAGTGCTCCTTCAACAAGTAGCTCTTCACTTAGACAGCGTAATGACTCTAAGTCATCTTATAGTACAACGGCTATCAATTGTTAAGTTCAAAATGGTAATGGTAAAACTTCATCAGCTGGTATGTTTGCTGTGCATTCAGTCTTTCTGCATGGCTCATAGATTTTAGATGTTCTTAGTTTTTCTCAGAATTATCTCAGCTGTTATGGGGAGATTCTTAATTTCTGTGAGGGAAAACAGTGGAAAGAATTTCCATGTACTGTGGATGCTTCAGATTGCTTACTCTGTTGAAGAGAATGAGATAATTTATATATACATTTGTATGGTTGTGAGTCTTTAAATTCTCTTTTGCATTAATTAGTGTCTTCCAAGAATGATGTGCAGTTGTTTCAAGTGGAATTCTTTTGTACTGCCTGCAAGTTGACAATAAGGGCTTTGGTGACAAGAGTAAATTCCCTTTCATAAAAATGATGCTTGAACTGGTTCATTCCCCCAAATCAGTACAGTATTTTCTTTTTTATATATGCATATTTTTTCTCTGCAGCTAAGAGCAAGTGTGAGGCAAAATCTATTACATGTTTCTTGCCAACATTCACCGAAATGTGATGTAGTTGTGCTGATAGCATATTAGAAGACATTATAAATCATTTTTTTACTTGATAGGGTCATAATATATGATCACTCTATCTAAGACATCAATTTATTTGCTTCTATGAGAGAATTGCATGCCCAATACACTGCATATCTTACCCACTTGGAGTAAGGTATGGAAACATAGTGGCTAAATTTGGCAAAACTTATTATAGTAATTAATAAGTCTTAATGAGAGCATAGCAATGATGAGTCTTGTGGCATTGAGGCATGCACAGCTACTTGAATGTTTTGGTATATTTATACCAGCTTTGCATATTAATGAAGTGACTGCAATGTGAAATACTAGGTTTAATAAAACTCACATTTGTTGTGTCGTGCTCTGAGACCACAGTCTGCCAATATCCGTATCGCTGTCCTGAGGTTTTGCAGAGGCATTTCATCGTTTTCTCCAATGACACTGATGTCATCTAAATATCCTGGACTGTCTTGCAGTCCTTGGTCCATGGCTGTGTGTTACAGTACTGAGGCTGATGCTTTTCCAAAAACAAGTCTGCTATAACAATATAACCCTTTGTGTATATTTTATGGTGAGCAATGCCTTGGAATCTTCCTTCAGATCCATCTGTAAATAACTCGTGGCTAGGGCTATTTCGCTGAAATGTTGTTCCCCAGTGAGTTTAGCAGATATGTCCTAAATTCTAGGCAAGGAATAATTGGTAAATTTAAAATCACCACCGAACCAGACCAGACAGCTCACTCTTTTTAGCTATGGAATCATAGCTGTAATCTCATGGGCTTCAATAAACACTGTATTTGAAAGCAGTCCCTCAGCTTCAGTTTTTACCTATTTTGCATTGCGGAATATAGAACTAGGTGTGCCTTGTGAAACTTGGATGTGACATTTTCCTGGAACACCAATTTATCTTTGATGTGCTTGTGTGTGTGCCAATGCCATTTTTGAGCTGAAGCATAACATCATCCAATAACCTTTTCAGATTACTTTTGGTGTCTTCATGAGAGGAATTATACATGCAGAATGTGGAAAAAATTCTTATCCAGTAGCAACTCCTTCAGCCAATCATGACCATAATGTATCCATCCACTTCTTTTCCTTTTTAAATCATAATTGTATTTAATGATTTTAATTACAATGATAAAATCTAGCAGAAAGAGAAAGAAAAAGAAAGAAAGATGCAAAGGAAAAAAATGGAGAAAATAGAAGGAAAAGTAAGAATATAGTAAAGAAAAAGAAATTTATAAAGAAGTGATTTCCAACCATCACTGCAAGTATAAACAATTTTAGTAAATCTTCATCCCATCTTAGTTTACAACTAGTCATCTCTTCATCCAATATCTCATCTCTTTCTTATCTGTAGACAAATTCTTAAAGCAAATTCTTACAATTCTAGTACTGGCAGAAAGTTCATTAAGGTTTACCAAAACCTTATTTTATTTTGACATTGATCGAAAAAACTTTATAACTCTTCCTTTTAACAGTCTTAATCCTTAGTCCATTCAAATAATGTTGTAGATTTTTTAAAAATTTCTTCTTTGTTTTCTCTCACAAGTTTCTTCAAAATTTTAACAAGACTCTTTTGTAAATTCAGTATAAAACTTATCCAGGACACTCTCTTGGTTTATTATTTGTATTTCCCTTTTGACTTTTGAAACTTCAATTGCTTTCTGTTGTATGTCTAATGAGACATGCTTTCCATGTCATTCTCATAGCCTATCATTTGTAGACACACTTCCAATGCCATCTCTGTCTTGTAAAATAAAATGTATTCCTTTCCTGTTATCTCTTTTATAACATTTTTTGGACACAGTCTATCCATAGAAGCAAATATTGCTATTAACATTGTTGATACTAATTTCTTATTCTATTTTTCAAAAACATCCTTCAGTATTTCAATGTTATAATATTTTGTATCATTTTAATAAGTTCCAGTTAAATACATATCTATCAGGCTTTTATATTTTTCTCCTCCTGATACAAATCATTTCTTCTGATTCCAGTTGCTATTCTTTCTTGTGTCTTGCAAAAGTCTTGCAAAAGTCCAAACAAATTTATTTCCCATGGAAAGGATTTTATAATTAATTCCCAAACTGGAATAAATCCTTAATTCATTTATAACTTTTTAGGTTTTCATATGCAACATTTAATATTCTACAGTTTTTAAGTAACCTGATTGCTTATTTTTAAACACAGAAAATGAATCTCATGGTGAGGATGGTCATAAGCAGTACATCGATAAATGCATTTGCCTCGGAGGGATAGGTTCTTTGAAAATATCTGCCGATTTCACCTTTAAATCTGCACTGCACGGGTGAAGCTCTGCTACACTGATTGCACTGTTCATTTTGAACTGTGACTTTTAGTAAACTGTGGCAAGTTTATTCATATTTGCATTTACCCCTGAATGCAGCTGGATGAGTTTTTGAGCAGTAGCTTCCATAAATATAAAAATTACAAGTGATCTATTGAACGTCAAATCTCATTCTGTTAAAAAGTTTTTCTGGGAATGTTTTCTCTCAGAATTCTGCAGAATTCTGATTTTAATGTCTCGTTTAGCCCTTCACCAAAGTTGCAACATTCAAACAAAACATTAAGTTCAGCTAGATATAGCCATATACAGAGGACTGCAGTGTATGGAGTTGAATAATAGTTCTGATCCAAATGTTACTGCATTACTTTGCATTCTGTGACTAGATCTGTAGAATGAAGGGGGGGGGAGTTGGAGCAATTAAGCTTCTTAATAAGCTGATTTATGTTCAGTAATACCAGCAAGATATCTTTTTTTCAGGAACTACTGTATCCATCTGCTTTAAAAATGTATATTGTGGCCAGTCATTTGTGATAATATTAAATACATAAATCTTCCCCCAAAACCCAACCATCCTATTGTGGTATTTATCCCTTTATATGAACTCAACTCATGCTGTGTTTTTCTACTTTTTTATTTATTTATCTACAACTCCATCTTTGTCACTATTGTTGCTTTGTCTCTAAAATACACTCTTTTTTTCTGCTAGATCACAGTCAGGCTTAATCAATGATAACAATAACCTATAGTTTACCATCACTATTCATTTCCTTTGGGGGTCTTTAGGTGGCTAAGCAATTCTAATCAGGAAATTATTGATACCGATTGCAATAAACCTAGGAAACATTAGGGATGGAGAAACAATTTTAGAAACTAGTTGTGATTCCAGCATGCTATAAATAAATAAAAGCTAATTGTGATAAAAATCCATCTCCGAATAGTGGAGACATCAGACTTTTGACAAGCACAATTTTGACTAAATTACTGCAAACTCATTCTCAGTTTGGGAAGTTAAAAGCCTAGCGTGTAAATATTTTCCCATGGCTTTTGGCTGTGCACAGATGCTTGCATATGCACAGCATATGTGAATATGCCTAAGGACTTAATGAAAATTGTGTGTGTGTGTGTGCGCGCGTGCACACATCTGCTTGTCTACAGCTGTGCTCTTTTATGCGAAAATTACTTCTGATCATAGGCGTCCAGCTTTTGGCCAACATGGGTATTTCTTATTCCCTTCTTTGAGGTTCAGATTGATAAGTCCATTGAAAAATATTAGCTGCCCAAGAAAAGATATCCATATATATTTCATCTAAAAAAAGAACTAGCAAGGCATCGGAAATACAGGATCACTATCACAGAGCGAATGGTAAACCATGGATTTAGGATTATGTGTAAGTCTCGACTTAATTTTGAAGTCTTGCTTCAAACTTTAGGCAAGAGCAACCTGTCCCGCACCTTGGAAAACTACAGAACAAAGGAATGAGAGCAAGTGATAGTGAAGAGCAAAAGGATTTCCATCCTTTTTTGGGGGCTCTGCCTCTTTCTGGTATTAACTTTGGCTTCACCACCTACGCATTCCCAAGAGACCAATCCAAAAGGAATATTGCCTTTCACAGGGCCGAGAGGCCTTGACCCAAATTTAAATCACTATCCCTATAAATTTTGCATTTAAAAAAAAAATTACAGCTCCTGTTGCTTCTTCAACTCTACTGTTTTTCTCATCCTAGTACATCCAGACATCTGTAGCATGGGCGAAGCACGTTCTCTGGATTCCTGTTTGCCTACCCTATATTCTCTTGGGGACAGAGTGCAGGAGAAAGTTGTTCTGCTTTCTTTGAAACCCAACCCCAGGCCCCCGATTGGCTGGCTTCAGATGATATCACAAGGCCCCTTTGAGCCATTTGTCAGTGCCGTATTTCAATTTTCAGAAACTTAGGTGTGTCCAGGAGTCATTCCATGTGTTCCAGTTAAAATAACAAAAATAGGCAACTTCCCTAAAACTAGACAATTGCCTGAGTCATGATTTCAGACTGAACTCATTTTGGAAAATAGTCTTTTAACTGAATGCAAGGGGTGGGGGGTGGGACTCCCAACTAGTTCATCTGGCTCCTTGCCAGAGTCACTTTTCCCCTTTGGTCATGCCCCTTACTTACATGCTCATAGCGGGCAATTTGAAAAAGCATTTTCAAACAACTCATTTAATCTGTGATTGGTAGAGTCCTATATCATGACTGGGATACATAGTCCTGTTTCCTGCTTATGCAATCAATGAATTCTTGGCTAAGGAGATTTATCTAATAAGATCATCTATTATTATTAATATTCCAAATTTCAAAGACATTCTGTATGGATGAGCCTAACCTCAGGGTGCAACTCCATTTTAATTCTGCACCTAGTTTTATTATTGACCTCATTCTGCATTTTGCATATTACGGGGAGGGGGGGGAGAGAGAGAGAGAGAGAGAGAGAGAGAGAGAGAATCCAAGTTACATTTTCATTCATATGTAAGTTATTCTGTCCTACTTTTTCTACATACCTTTTTGTGATGGTATCTTTTTGTGCTCAACATCCCTAAACAAATTTGTATGCCATTTTTAAAATTACGAGCTGCATCACAAAAAAATAGAGTATATGACATTCCTTAATGTGAACCCATCAAGAGTTTGCTTGTTTGATTGCTTGTTGTCACCAGTGATGTGGAGGGTTATTGTTTTTACTCTTCGTATACTGGGTTTTTATTTTTTGTAAAAACCCCTAGAACATGGGTTTTTGCCCTTTTTCAAGCTTCGGATCCCAAAGCATGTCATTGCTACATGACGGATTCCATTCCCAAAAATTCAACTAGTTACTAATCGACAATTCATGTATATTACTTTTTCAATTTTTTCTTGACCTGTCTGCGGACCCCCTGGCAACTTGTCACAGACCCCAAGGGGTCCATGGACCCCAGGTTGAAAACCTCTGCCCTAGAATCACTGAAAGCTGGCTTCTTGAGCTCAGACTAGCAAGAAGCCAAAAGCACCAGCCTGAAGATGGCAAGTGAGACCTTGCCGAAACGTCGCCAAGAGACTTTCCACTCTACACGGGAAAAAGATCCAACACACCTGGACCTACATAACTGTACCCGTGAAAATCTACGAAAACAAATATATATATATATACTATAAAAAATAAATAAATACATAAATAAATACACACACACATACATACATACATACATTACATAAGAAGAAGAAGAGCTGAACCATGCTGGAGAAATTAGGGGTGAAAGAGAACATGCCTTGTTAAGATATTGCTGAACTGTAAATCTCGGCATCTCTCCCCACTTACTGTTCTTCCCAGAGTGGTGCGCACTGAGTTCAGGTACATTTGGACACTGTCTTAGCATGAGTTCCACTTAGCACCTTGGAGTTCCCGCTAAATAAACTCAAACAAGGCATATACGGCAGAGAGTGAAAGCAAGAAAATGTCTGTGACCCTAGACAGCGGCTACCAGTCAGAGCCAAAAATATGAGGTCAGGCAAAGCGTATGGGAGACAGCTTTGTATTGCTTACCCAGACTAGTTTTACTCTATTATTTGAGAACTAAGTAAATAATGTTCTGCTTAGTGTGCAGAAAACATATGTGATTTCGTCCACTGCCTAATTCCTAAAGAATTAAAGTTTAAAGATTTTAATAACTGTTTGGATTTTCCCGCTGCTTTCCCGCTGCTGTGGTAATGTCACTATAGGCAGCATAGCCTCTCCTGTGCTGCTGAAAGCATTCGTTTCTGCATTGTGTAAAAGCAAAATCTGGATTGCTTTCAAATGACTGGTTCAACTTAAAACAATGTCCCTAGCCCTTTATTGGGCAAATATCAAAAAGAATGTTCATCCTGCTGAGCCAGAAAAAAAAGGAACGACACCAAGAAATTAAATGGATAGTTTTATTAATCTTCTTAAGGAGAAGTATGTGTGAACTGAGGGTGGGGGACGATGCACATAGAAGGTACAAGTTGCAACTTGTCAGGTTTTTGCAGTTAGATCAGGTCTATTGACTTGCAATGATTTCTGGCTGTTTTGTAATCTGCCAAAGACTTTGGTGAAGGAGTCTATTTTTGCGTTTAAAGCTTTTGCTTACAATAAATTACAATCAACATACTAGGTGAACTTCATGTTGAAAGTCCATTTGAGAGATCAAGTTTGGAAACAAACAATAGACATAGAAAGTCAGGCCATATCTGCAAGGAAGCAGCAATTTAATAGAATTTTTTTATATATAAAATGGTGTCCGTTTTAGCAAACAATCAAAGACATAGGGAAGGAAATGATTTAAAGAATAAAGACCCACGTGTTTCTTTACATTATTCATCTAGTGGAACATAGTAAAAGAGAGTGTGGCCAGTAAAACTAAAGTGGATGATGGTACTGGAAATCCACAGTATGAGCATTAACACTGAGAAAGTCAGATTTGATGGTTTATTCCCATTGCCAGCACCTAGATAGAGCAAAATCAAACAATCAATCCTGAAATATTGAGAAAGGCTTCCTTGGCAGTTTTACTTGAGAGAAGATGGTACTGAAAATAAAATGGATCATTACAGATATTTACAGAGCTGTTTAGATCTTTAGAAGTAATTATAAATAGTTGTGGTAGTATTCAATCAGAGATTTGTAATCTATACAGCAGCTGCAAGGCAAGTTTGAAATGAATCTAATGTATGAATGCCTAATAACATCCTTGTCACATACTAGACCAATTAAAGTTTGGTCTAGTTGTATATTGCAGTAAACAATCCCGATGTGTATAAATGTCAAATAGCAAAATGAACACTTTTCAAAATGAAATCTATTAACATTAATATATATATATTCTAACAACCCCAACTACTAAATAGTTCAAAAAGGAATCATTGTTAATGAATCAAATATTGGTAAGACATCCAGCAAAACCAACAGAGACCGATTCCTAGTCTAGTTCCTGGCACAGAGAAATGATTGAAGGACCAAACAGGGTCAGTTCCAAAGTCTGAAGTCAGTCTCAGATGGGTCTAAAATATGCTGCTTTAGCCAAGAATGTTGAGATGTCATTATATGATTGATTAAATTACCCAGAAATGACAAATTCTGGAAACTGACTTCCCTTGACAGCCCTAACTAAATAGGAAGGGCAAAGATCAAGCAGATGACTAACTCATTTCACATTATTAATTACCGTAATTCAAATTGAAATTGAAATCCCCATGTCATCATGACAACACCACAAAGGCACATCCATAGAAAGTGGAAGAAACCAATTTGGAGCAAGTGTGAGTCAGTTTTAACCACAAAAGGTTTAGCAAAAAATTCATATTGAGCCTGGTTGATTCATCATTGCTGTCAAAGACATCTTAGAACTTGGAATAGTATTACTGTATGACTCTGAGCAGATGAGATAGTGATGGGAAGTACCGGTTTCTTTGCTGCCATTACAATCTGCTAGTGGCTATAATTTGGGCTCCAACCAGTGCTCAGTTATATTTTGCCCTGGTTATCTTCAATTCTCCTCTGCTGCATGGGAACTCAACTGCCTGAATCAGGGATACATAGCAATAGCAATAGCAATTAGACTTATATACCACTTCACAGTGCTTTATAGCCCTCTCTAAGCAGTTTTACAGAAATCAGCCTATTGTCCCCAACAATCTGGGTCCTCATTTGACCAACCTCGGAAGGATGGAAAGCTGAGTCAACCTTGAGCTGGTGAGAATCGAACTGCTGAACTTACTGGCAGCCGACTTGTTAACAGAAGTAGAATGCAGTACTGCACTCTAACCACTGCACCACTACAGCTCTTAAATACATTAGCATGGTTATAGCAAAGAAACCTCAGAAAGGTATTGCTATTGTCTTCTTGTTTCTTCACTATCAGTTTGCCATTCTCGGGAAGGGGGGAGGGAATGTATTGGAATCAGTTAGAGGGAGAAATGGACAGTCTATGTCTTCGTCTGCAGACCATGAGACTCTGCAAAACCCTAAAGGCCATCTCAAGCAGGTGTGAGACTGATGCAGACAGTTCCCATAATAAAGTGCACTTGTTTATTTGGATGTGATGGACTGAGAGGTTGGCTATGAGAAAGCTAAAGTTTAGGGACTTCCGGTGGATCCGTGGGCTTCGAAGGACGGACTCTTGTAGTCCGCCAGCCCCAGGTTCGCGTAGAGCCGCTTTGACAGCTAAAATCAGCTGTCAAGCGGCGGGAAACCTTCTCCCTCGGGCAAAGAGGGAGTCGGCGAGCCTCGGATCGAGGGTTGTGCTCCCCAAAGTCCCTGAATTTTTTGCAGGGACTGGAAGGGTGAGAGCCCCCCGATGAGATCCGGGAAGCTCCGCGC
>JANHFO010002696.1:170515-181178 GCA_032468095.1 Pareas carinatus
ATCAGCTTGCAAGCCAAACTGGAGGCTTCCCCCCACCCCGCGGGTGGGCGGAGATTGCTCTGCGGAGTGCTGGGGAGCCTCCAGTTTAGCTTGCAAGCTGATCTCCGGAGTTTGTTCCGGACTTTGTAGCACCCTGCAGATGCGCAGAGATCGCACATCCACGTTCCAAAGGAGAGGCCTCTGGACGCCATACATCTTAGCGTCCGATGCGTCCTATGATGCAAAAAATACTGTAATTTTTCTGTCATTCAAGATGTTTTAAATTACTGACATCTTTCCTGATTTTGTGGTATCCAGAGGATGTTAAGCAAGGAAAAGAAGAACTTGCTTTCCAGGTACTTTCTCCTGATTTGATATCATTTCATAGTCTATCGATCTTGATGTCACTACTTTTTGTCCACTCTGTAGCATCAAACAATAAGTACAATTCCGGTAATATTGAACTACAAACCAGGGCATATAAAATCTTCAGCAGACCAATTTTTGAATACAGCTCATCTGCCTGGAATCCCTACTGTTTAACAGACATTGATACAATTGAACAAGTCCAGAGGTATTTTACTAGAAGAGTACTCCATTCTTCAGCCCGCAATAGAATACCTTATTCCACCAGGCTTGAAATTCTGGACCTAGAAAGCCTGAAGCTGCGCTGCCTACGGTCTGATCTAAGCTTAGTACACAAAATTGTTTGTTACCATGTTTTACCTATGAATGAATACTTCAGTTTCAACAACAATAATACACAATCTAAGAACAGATACAAACTCAAAAGTGAACTGATCCAGACTTAATTGCAGAAAATATGACTTCAGTAACAGAGGCCAATGCCTGGAACTCACATCATCATTTGTTACATCATCAAACCCCAATAAATGTAACCTTAAACTGTCTACAGTGGACCTCACTCCATTTCTAAGAGTTGTGAAAGGAGTGTGCATAAGTGCACTAGTGTGCATACCATCCTTGTCCTACTGTCCCCATTTATTTGTACTCTTTTATATGCTTATATAGTATGTTTTACTTATACTTGTTTTTTCCCCTCATATATACTTGACTAAACAAATAAATAAAAAATAAAAAGTAACTAACTAGCTTTTTTTTCAGCTGAATGCAGTATATTCTCCTCCCCACATTCACAGCAAGTGTGACAAAATCCTGTTTATTTAAAGGGTAACAGAGCTGGATTATATTTGCCATTATAATAAGCTCTTGTAAGCAGATATATTTTGCCAAATATCAGGCTAACTGAAGGCTATCCTTAAAGTTGTGCTTGGTATCATCAGAATGTTCCAAAATATAATTCTTTTTTGTAAGTCTAACCTTATCAGTATCAGGATTTAACTCTCATTGTTTAAATGTTCAAACTCTGAATACCAAAAATTTTATAACAATATCAGAATAAAACCAAAATTAAATTAATATCTTTCTTCAACTTACACTTCCAAAAGTAACCTATCAGTTAAACTTCAAAGTCCTTTGTCATCATTCAATAGCCTAAAAACAATTTTGCCCTATTTTGGCTGCAACAAACTGAATGGCCACTAGATAGCAGCAAAGAGTTGGAGTTTTAAGTTTATGTTTCCTGCCATCTAGATATCATCTGGATTTTTGTAGTCAAATATGGTGATCATAATATAGCATTTCACCATATTATAAAAGGAAGGAAGGGAATAGAATGGAGGAAATGGAGAGAAAAACCTTACTAAAATAATTTCTTTATCATCAGCTAAAGTGCACATTTTTCATTTTTGCTTGATCAATAGGATTGCTTAATTAAAGCTATATTGGAATGGTTTCAACTAACATGAATCTGCAATGGCATTTTCACTATTTTGAGGATGGAATTGTCTTTGGCCAACACTATCAAAATAATAAGAAAACAATAGTTCTTCATGACAAGAAAATTGATTTACCTGGTAATTTCAAAACACATCCTAAAAACCCATAAACAAATTGTTCATTTGAAAGAATAAGACTTTAAATTAGGACACAAATAAATACAATCAAAGACCAAGACAACTATTTATAAAGTGTACTTAATTTACATCATACCAAAAAGGTTGACCTGAGAATTATATGGATGTGTAGTTCTGTATAGAATTTCTTCCCTACCAAAAATTTCAAGTGTTTTGCCAACAAGATGAGGGAGATAAAATCCACAGGCTTCTAAATCTAAAAGTTTGCACCAGCTGCTTGCAGGAGCTTATTAAAACCACCATGAAACTTGAGCCAATATATTCAGCAGCTTGGGAAACAAAATCACCCAGAAGGAGCAGCTGAGAATATGGCTAATGTCAGTGGTTATACTTTAAGACTTATTAAAGAACATTCCATTCCGTTTCATTCCATTCCAGTCTGGTTAACTATAACAGTCATTAAACAGACTCCTGATCTAGTTTATCAAATGCATTGATACCTTTTATATTTGTGTTCTTTCAACGTTCAATCTTTAAGAAAGCTGTCCCAGGTCATGGGAAAAAGGTTGAATGGCAAAATCAACGATGAGTGAGGCAGCCCTTGACATTTTGAGAACAAAGATTAGTTTACAATGCAAGTGACTCATGTACTAGCCATTGCTTTTCCTCTCTGTGGACCACTGGGGAAGCCTTCAAATATAAATATCAAAGGCATAAATAGACAGAAAACCACTGCCAAGTTCTTGCTTGTTTTATATGAATGGCTGCTACAAGTTTACTCTCTAGCAACAAAATAACTTGCATCAAAAAAAATTTGGACAATGGGGTGTAAATTAAGGACATTTTTGCCAAATGAAAAATGTAAATAAATGGAGAATTATTGTTATGCTAAGAGTTAGTAAGACAAAATCATGAATTGATCATCAAGCCCACTCTTTGTAGGAAATTGTTGATCATTTCTAGAGTTAGAGTATGTTTAGTTGCAAATGCAATTTTTGGGGAGTTCTTTGTCCTATATAAGAAAATATCTGGGTGTCACTTCAGAACTACCATTAACAGGAGTTTGTTTAAAAAATGAGATGTGTTTCATCCTAAATAATTTAACTTAAATGCCTAAATTGAATTACATAGATACATTGTTAAAATAAAAATATTTTAGAATAGAACTTTAACATAATTACATTAATTCCGCTTTATGCATAGCAAATGTTTTCTTACACAAACAATAATAATAGTAATGGAAAATTTATATTTAAACATGTAAAAGAAATTGCTTATCACACAGTTATCAATTAAGATATGTTAGCATCATTTATTTTCCCCAATCTATCTTTTTAAATATCCTTGTGCACAGTATAAATCTTATTTGTGGGAATAAGTGTTATAAGACATAGGGCAGTTCTACAGAATCTTTTGCAACATTCCAGATTTTCACAATGTTCATGGAGAAGAACATGAGGAAAACTGTATTTTATTTGAGATACTGTAGCTATGGCTAACCAAACAAAGGGAGATTATGCATGCTGTTCTGGTTGGGCCATGTTCTACTGCTCTGAAAATTAGCTGATACATGGAATATTAGCAGGTTAATGTTTGTTTTAATATATTAAATTTGAGCTTTATGGTACCTCGCTATAGGCTTTTTGTAGAATATAGGTTTCCTACTTCAGTAACTAATTTTTTTAAAAAATCCAACCATATGGTATTGTGAAAAGAGTATACCTGAAATCCTTGATTTACAACTGTTCACTTAACAGTTGTTCGAAGTTCTGATGGACTGCTCAGTAATATTTACAATACAGTTCTAAAGTTCCTTTTTTTAAAAGTTTTTATATTATTATTATTTTCCAAAAACACACAAAAACAATCACACAAAACAAAAAACAAAGTAAAATCATGTGCCTCAGTAGATCAGTGAAAAAACTATCACCTAGTATTACATTCAGAAACTATATATCATTAATATCTGTTCCATTTGATAATACAATTTCACACCTACTCCTTCCATCTCTTGTCCAACAAGTTATTTAAAATAGTTCCAGTTCTTAAAGTGTACTGTGTTTTCTTTATCTTTCAGCAATAATATTAATCTGTCCATTTCCGCACATTCCAAAATTGTTATTATTATTTCTTCATCTTGTATTGTTTCTTCATTATTCCAGTTCTGTGCAAAAACAATCCAAGCTGCTGTTAGTATGTACACAATCAAGTACCAATATTTCTTATTTAAATTTTCAGGTACAATACCTAATAAAAACACGTCAGGTTTATAATCTATTCGTGTTTTTATCATTTCTTGCAGCCACTTTTGCATTCGTTTCCAATATTTTCCATTGTATGTACACGTCCACCACATATGATAATATGTACCTTGATTGTTCTTGCACTTTCAGCATCTATCAGACACTTTTTGGACAATTTAAATGGTGTCATATGCCATCTATAAAACATGTTATACAAATGTTCTTTATACGAATCGGTTTTTCTCATCCTTAAATTCTTTTCCCATAGACTATTTCAGTTCTGAAGTTCCAATGGCTCAGTAAATGGTCCTTATTTATAGCTATTTGCAGCATCTAATTGTCATGCTGCCATGTTTTACAAAGTTTACTGGCCATAGTGTACCATTGATTTGTATAACATCATGGCATTTGCTTAACAATTACTACAAATCAGGTTGGTCACATGGGTGACCCATTTTACAATTGTCAAGTTTTATGACCATGGTGAATAGAATCCATTATAATTGTAAGTCAAGGACTAACTGTAATTGCAAAAATATTGATTTGTACCGTTTCATTAAAATGTACAAAGAGAAACAGAAAATGTGCAACTAGAATAATTTTCAACCATCCATCAATTAGATAGATGAAATGAATACTGTATATAGATACTTTATATAAAAACATATATAATGTGAACAAAAGACATGGCACTTGGATAGGAGGGCACACCAGCAATTTATTTTGTTTCCCTTTTTTGTAGATTAGAATTAAGGGAAATTTTGTTACATCAGGAGGTAGTACATGTTGGATACGAATTGGATGGTGATTGCACTTATTGCTGATATGTGGAAAGCACTGATCAACAAGAACCTCTTGCATGTTCTCAGCATTTTGAGATCAGCAAAACTGAGAAGGGACATTTTGTTTTGAACTGTTTTGAAGGAATGGGGAATAGAAAGATGGTGTAGAACTGAGCATAAACATTCAACCTCTGCTTTATTCTTGGATCTTCTATATTATAACCTGCCATAAACATTGCTTCAGTTGAAAGCTGTATTATTACTTTGTTCAATGACCAAGCAACATAACAGATTATATCACTGTTCCTGTTTTGAAAACAGTCAAGAAATTGTAATTTCCTGTATTTCCCACTGACTTCAATGGTGAAAACTTAAAAACTCCATTTTTGCAGTCCTGGCCAGTTAGTACATGGAAATAATTTAATTTTTCTTAGGTTACTATATATTCATGTAATCCAAATATGCATGGCCATCACTAGGAGTAAGTTGCATTAGCTTTTAATAAAGCAATAGAAAGAATTCTAGTATCAAACAATGGAATCCAACAAATCTCTGAATTTGATATCCGCTTTAAAGTGAATGAGGAGAAAATGTAGGGAAATAGCAGCTTTCATTTGATCATGTATCCTTCCTGGGCAGCTGTACAAATTAGAAGAGGACAAACAAATGTCCAACAATAACAATGAAGACAAGGTTAGTGAGAACTTCTTATCTAAAAATTTCCCTTCTCCTTCTTAAGCTGCATTTGAGCTCAGTGGATCACTACATCTCTAAATCTGAACTAAGAAACTCTGTATGAAAGCTGAATGTACAGTTTAATATGGACTTTCTAATCCTGTGGCTTCTTCATATGCTGGGTATGCAATGACAATTCATTCTGAGAAGTTGCACATTTTGATCACACCAGTTTAATAAGGGTTGAACTAACTCATGCTGCAGAGCAAAATGTCCAGGAATTAAGGTGGCTATGTTCTTTATTAATCAACATAAAACAGAAAAACTTATTTCCCAGCTTTGCTGCCTTCATAATCTGCATAACTATCCTTAATATGCATCCATATATAACAACTTATTCAAGA
Source organism: Pareas carinatus (assembly GCA_032468095.1). Lineage (NCBI taxonomy): Eukaryota > Metazoa > Chordata > Lepidosauria > Squamata > Pareidae > Pareas > Pareas carinatus. Next base: position 176,536 of record JANHFO010002696.1, read on the forward strand.
AAACTACTAAAGTCAGTAGACTAGTATATTCTGTGCCATCAACACCATGAGTTTTCCTGTTTCCAAATTAAATTATGAGAGCCTATTTACACAATCAATTTAAGTAACAGCAAACATGTGATAGACTTTACAGGCTCTTTCTTGTCTCCCACATCAAGTTCAACTGTAACAATATACACATGGATTTATTTTTAACCCAGTGGATATCATTACATGGACAACCTTTCTCATCGATAGGGAGACTTGTAAATCTCAGAATGACCCCAAATATATCTATGGGATTTAGATATTTAGATTTAGGATTCCATAGTCAGCATGTACTCTTTTAGCATAGTTTAAATCACTATAATGCCATATATAGAGAAAAATTGATACAACTGTTATAAATTTCATATCACAAAATGGTTTAATCAGATAAATCACTTTTTGAAGCAAAATGATAATGGTTATGTTAACTTTCCATGGGACCACAGACAGATTTGGTAGGCTGTGGTGGTCCTTTTAATAGAATTCACACGTATTAATTCTTACCATGTCTGGATGTGAATCATATAAAGTTATCAGAATAATTTGATGCTTACCTTTAGACTCAAAATACTATTTCAACACAATAAACAGCTTTTGTGGGCTGAAAATTAATGCTGACTTGATCAATATTATGGAGGCTTCTCATTAGGTTTACGAGAGGGCAGAGGTTCTTGGAAGTAATGTTTGCATTGGGTGTGACTGCTGAAAGATTCTAGCATCACTTCTCACATATGAGGATTTCAGCTGGTACAATCTGGAACTAATGCGGGTAAATGGCTAAAGGGATCAGCACTTAACAGGTTTATGGAATGTATAATCCTCTGCCTGTAGCATATTTATTTATTTAAACTTGTGGTGGGTGGCTGCTCTAGCACTGCATAAAAGATGATTAAATGGAAGAAGTTGCTTTATCTCTAGGGGAAATTATCAGGACATCTTGTGGTTTGTCTGTATTTCTTTTAATTTCTGGATTTTTATGAAATTTCTTAACCTCTATGATTGGAGCCAATATTTCTTTGTCTATCTGTATGTATGTAGATAGTACACACACATATATTTATTGTTCGGGGTTAAAATGAGGGGTCCTTGGTGCTCTCTGAGCTTGATTGTTTTCTTGCAGACATTTCATTACCCAAACTATGTAACATCCATATAGTTTCTCTTGGGTGGAGTGACTGGGTGAGGAGGAGGATGAAATGCAGTGGGTATCTCCATATAAGCTGGGATTATGTGGCAGATGAAGGACCAGCTTCAGATGGTGAGGTATGATGGAAAATGTCTTTCTCCATCAAGGACTGAATAAGAGAGTAGTAACTTATTATCAATTTTGAAAACTATATGGCATTAATGAATCTTAACCCTTTTGTCCAGCAAGCAAGGCAAAGCAGTGCAAAGGTGGCAGAATACTGTGAATAAGACAACCACATAGCCAGGAATCTAGAAGGCATTCAGATTTACAACATTTAACAAAATAACAGAGCTGATTCAAAAATTCTGCTGTGCCTTCACTGTCTTTTTTTTAAATTACAACTTTGCAAGGTAATTGATGTCCAAGGATTAAAATGCATAGTAAGTCACAATCTTAGCTCTTCCCTATCTTAAAGGAACATAACTATTCTCAAAACGCACAACAGCATGATGTAGTAATGAGTATGGCTCTGTATCAAAGACTAAGGTAGTTGTGTCTGACAGGGAAAGTGGAGTCAACAATTGTACATTACAGATAAATGGAGAGCAAATAGATTAATTTGTGAACCTTGGCTGAATTTTTCCTAAGAATGGGAAACTGGGTGGGAAAATGTTAAGATATACAATGTCCTTAAAATAGTAACATGGTTTGTTGTGAAGAATACAAATTTGATCAAACAAATTAAAACCACAGTATATAAGAGCATGGTTCTGCTAAAATTATTATCTGGTAGTAAGAGTTGGATTATCAAGCCTAGAATTAAATTGAATGCAGTGGAAATGAAGTCCTTAAGCACTGCATGTGATAACACAAGAAAGGCCCACAACTGAATGAAGATTTGTGTAAAATAAGCAGGTCAAGAGAAAAGAGAAGACTGAGAAAGTTCTCAAAACAAAAGAAAAATGAAACGTATAAGGACAAACGGTAATGTATGAGTAGTGTACATGTGGTAGAAGCAAAGATGGTTTCCAAGGATACAAGTTATAGTGAATGGTGTGGGTGGAAATTAGCTTTAGCCATGTTTTCTCTTATCATAGCCTCTTAATTCATTTTCCACATGCAACGTAAGGTTGCTTACCTTGAAAGGGAGTATGTACACATGCAATTTTCCATTAAACAAATGACCTAGGATTCACTAATTCATATTATCATGTAACATTGAAAATATGATTCTATTCCTGCTTTAACAAACAAAAGATTTTTTAGTTTTCTAATTAAATTTATATCTCAAGGAACAAGTGCCTCAGTACTTGGTTTCATTTTGATCTCCCCATCTTCCTTAGTCGGTTGCATATAAAAGAGAAATAGTAAATCACCCATACCCTTTCCCAAGTTCTTCCTCCCTGATATTTTTAATTCAGTGGTTTAGCATTTGTCAACATGAAAGAGTGACTGTCATCCTTGGTCGGCAACGGAGTCTTCCTGTTTTTAGTAGAGCTGCCAAATGTTTCTGATGTCATCCTGGGGGTCAGGATGAGAGAGGGATAAACTTAACCACCTGATAAAGAAGAAGTGTGGCGGGTGACAACAGCTATGAGGAATAGACAAATGACAGCTTTCCAAGTCTGTTTAGCATAGGAAATGCAGCAATACTTCGTAATGAGATGATGTCTCAGTCAGACTCTGCCTCCTCAAAGTGAGCTGCATCTCAAAAGAACTCAGCAGCATATTCCAGGCAGGCCAGAGTCTAATGTGAGGACAGACAGGGAATAGATTGGGTAATATCTCATCAATATCCTGGCTGAAATGATAAAGTCATTAAAAGTAGCTAATCAATGAAATGTGGGAAAAATGGGTATTGCCATTAATAAATCATTTTGCTCTTCATCTCCTTAGCATCCTGTTGTATCCCACCCCTGTTTTCCAGACTTGCTCCTACATTAGATTAGCATTCCAGCACCACCAATAAGTTTGGTATGGTAGTTAAGGCACCTGGCTAGAAACGTGGACCATGAGTTCTAGACTCACCATAGGCATGAAATCAACTGAGTGACCTTGGATCACTGTCTCTCAGCCCTCAGTAGGAGGAAATGGCACACTGCTTCCAAACTTTTGCCAAGAAAAATACTGTATATGAACTAGTCCAGACATTTACCAGGAATCAGCACTGACGTGAGGGCACCAAAATTCTCCCAACAAACCAATGTCAAACCAACCAACCCAAAACAACAAAACAAAAGCAAACCCACCCACACAATCTCTTTTTACTGGGCTGTTTTATGTTTTCTTCTCTGAGGACTTTCTTTCCTCCTAAAGATTTTTTAAAAAATATTTCTGCAAATCTTGAAGTTTCTCCAAACTGTTGATGACATCCCTTTTTTCTGTGTGGGTGAAAATAGTTTGGTTGCAAACATGGTGGCATTCTTACTCTTTCCATTGCTGAGTGGTAGAAAATACAGATAAATTATATTTTTGATTAAAAATGAACCCAAATTCAAAAGATTTTAATAAGCAGAGTATCAATGTATTAATTTATTATTATTATTTTTAATTATTTTCATAAATATCTTAAGGCAGCAAAGATGCTTAATATTCCCTCCTCCTCCAATTTTCCTAACAACACTTAACCCGTGAGGTGCATTCAGTTCAAGAATGTGATACATGATTTGGATTTGAATAGATGTTTGTACAGAACTTGCAGAACACTGCATAATGACTATTTTACTGATGCATTTGAAGAACTTGGGTTAGCTATTGAACTGCAAGGTCAGCCTAATTGTATTTATTGCAAGCTTCTTTAATATATTTCTTAAAATATGTAACAATTATTCCTGGACTTTGCAGGAATACTGATCATCTCAAAGTTCAGTGAATCAATATAAAATCTCTGGAAACTTAACAGGCTTTCTGAAACAAATGCAATAAAGTGATATAACAAACATTCCTCTCTAAGTTTATATAAATAAAAGCGGGCTGTTTGCAGAAGAGGGTTTTGTGAGAGTCTAGTTAGACATCTGCTTGAAGAAATATTCTTCCAATATGAAGAGGTGGCAGAACTGAAAATAAATAAAAAAGACTAAAGTGATAGCTAAAAATATTACAGAAAAACAAGAGACAACTAGCAGGAAAAAAAGATCTGCAAATAGTAAAAAAAAGTTAAATACTTAGGAATCTATATAATATATAATAGCTGGGTGTTCAACACTGAAAGAAGATAATGCCCTGAGTTCCTGGAGAGGGACGGCATACAAATAGGATTAATAATAACTATATGCAATTATTGAATCAAATAAAAATAGATTTAGAAAGATGGAAAAATTTACAATTGTCACTTTTAGGAGGAATTGCCACAATCAAAATGACTATTTTACTGAAAATGTTATTTTTATTTCAAATGATACGTATAAAACCAAAAAAAATATTTTGATGATTTAAATGCTTTAATTTTAAAATATGTATTGCAATGCAAATAAGCAAGAATAAAGGT
>JANHFO010002696.1:187873-197936 GCA_032468095.1 Pareas carinatus
TGTTACATTTAGTTTTAGGATTCTAAAGGGTGGGTGGGAGAGGGAGGGACAGAGGGAAGGAGGAAGAGAGAGAAGAGAAAAACACACAGAGAGAGAGTTCATTGCACCAGGATATAATGAGGGATTATTTTAAAGAAAGAAACACAATGCCAGGTTCATAGCTTCATCAAACACCAGTGGGAGAGATGAGAGAGAAAAATCACTACTCCTTGTCCATTTTGTTAATATTATTCCACACAGTTTGCCTGGCTCTTGTTTGTTGAATTAGTAGATCTCAGTTTGATTCAGTAAAGCAATTCTGTACTTAAGGGAACTGAAATAATACTAAATACTTGTTCTAAAAATCTTGACATTTTTTCCTTGAAGTGTAGGGATTTATGGAACAATTTTTACCTTATTCTGACTGTACTCTGAAACAAAGAAGACTGAAAGATATACCAAGCCTAACTATTGTTATAAAATTGCCTTCAACACATCCTTCAAATCCTTTTAGCATTTCCCTAGTTTGATTGTGTGAAATGTTAAATACCTGCATGCAACTTATTAGGGTTCAAATTCATAATACTCTGTTGAATTACTCTTAATTTCTGATCCTCTCAACTGATCATATTTCTCTTCTAAGTCATATAAAGGCAGAACATAGGAACTGCATAAACAAAACCACATCTACATTTTGCATTTCTATGTGTTCTCATCTTCTCTCTCCCTCCCTCCTTCCCCTCTCTTCTTACTTGTAGGAGAGAATCCAATTTCTACTTTATGTCCATTTTTCTTCCTTCAGGTCCTGTCCTTGGCATTCATTATGCTTTACTTTATTCACGACTTCCTTTTTCCCCAAATACAATAAAATATATCATCCTTTAACTAAATGACCATTGTGAAAGGAAATCGTTCCAGAAAAGTTTACATAAGCTGCAACTGTTGCCAATCACTTTTTACTAGGAGGGTATTCTAATGAGCCAGAATTTACCAACAGAAGAGTATATTTTTGCAGGTGTCGTATTACATAGCTTTCCCAGCCATTTTCAAATGCAGAAAAGAGCATTGTATAGCTATTCAGGATAAATGCTCTCAGTGCAGTTTATGCTTTTCTGCATCAGATCCTCTTCTGAGAATTTCAGTGAAGCAATTTATGTCATCTCTTTTCCCCCAGATATACTACTCAAGAGCACCATGTTGCTAGCAATGTCTTTTCTGTAGCTGGAGGCTTTAAAATATTATCAGGTTCTTATCTGATGAGAGTTGCTTTGAATCTCATTTTAGGACGGAAAAGAGTGAATGGATTAGAATAATACACACTTTACAGTATGATCCATGATTGGAGCCTTTATGGAAACTTTGCCTTTTCTGTATTTGTCTTGGGTTCTGGTGTGACTGAGAGCCAAGTTTAAACAAATATTGGCTACATGAAGCACATTCAGATGAATCTGATGGTGATTCTTGGGCTGGCAGGATATTTTTAGGCTGGAGTCTGCAATTTTGAATGCTGCTCAGCAAATGAGTATATGAAGGCTTGGTGTTCTCCTGGATATGTTTAGCCTACATTTGGAGATTTTTGATGAACTTCCAGAAATATCTTTTTTTTTCACTAAAAAAGGTGAAATTTCACTTAGTGATTTATCCTTCCTTCACAGTGCATTTTCCCCTTGCATACATTTGGTCTATAACTCTGAGTACTCACCTGAGATGCCAGCATGGGCAACAGGGGTATGTTGCTGATAATTCTGTGAGCTGTAGCCCCAACATATATAGAGGAGAAATCTCTTTGAGATAGACTGAATTGTAGCATCACTGATAGAAATACAAATTAAGGCATGATGGCAAGGACTTTGGATCCCACATAACATACATTTTGCTTTCTAAGCCCAATATCTTACAGGCTACAGATTCGGATCTTAGGACCATACCTCCTAATTACAGATGTTGCCATAAATCAAAATTGATCAGTTCATAAGTTGAATGAACTAGTTCATAGTTATAAAAATAGGAATTCTAATTTTAATAGTTTATTATTATACATTTCAGAAATACTGATTAACTATGATCCAAATGAAGAGGATATGGACTGAGATAGGATAAACAAATCAAGATGGTTTTCTCAACAGGGAAAACACTTCCAGTGGGGAAGGCAAATGGATGCCCTATAGTTTGCAAGGAACATTGTGGCCAAAAACCAGATGAAGGCAAGATCCAGACAGCTGATAATTCTCTCTGGATTATGCTGTATTCCAGACAGCATATATGAGTTGACAGAAGAAACTGATGTTTTTGCAACTGCTTGCAATCAGCTGGGAATTGCAGGGTTTTATCATGCCCTAAGTCATTAATGTAGCTTTTTTTTTTTAAGTACTCAAAGTTCGACCTCTTTTTAACCTCTTTTTAATCACCTTGGAGTTTCGTTTTCTTTTTATTACTTTGCAGGATTGAAAAATCCTCACAGGTGTAAGTTTTGTATTTGCTGGTGAGTTTATCTTTAACGTGTTTAAAAAGAAAAATGCACATTTCCCACTTTGTAAATTTTTATTTTTTGTAATATACAGCTAACGGACGACTACAGTGTTTTGGGAAAGTTTTTAAATATTATCAATTTGAATGAAGTTGATTTAAAGATGTGGAAGTTAACTAAAAATATCCTCTCCCCTGAGAAAGAATTTCTGTGTTTATAAATTACTGATAAGAAGGCTTTGATGGTTAACCACTAGAAAGCACCAGATGGCTATGTTAAAGGAAATTTATGATCTGTGGACTCAAGAACTATTAGAGTTACTTTAAACCGATATTGCAACCAAAAGGATTTGAAGAAAATCAAGATCCTTTGAATAAATCTGAAAAAGGATATTATAGAGGACCCTAAAACTATAGTCTATAAAAAAGACACGAAATATTGGATTTACAGATGGAGTTGGAGGACTATTTAAAAAAAAACAGATACACAAATAAGCCATTAAAAGAGATATGCAGATTTCTTTTTTAAATTGAAATATAGAAATTTATTGGAGATGCTACACTGATTATATAATTGAACTTTGATAAAGATAACAGACTGTGAAAGAAGATAGCAAAAGATAGCAAAAGAAAAGAGGTATTAGAACTTTATGTATAGAATTTAAAGACTGTTGAGACAAAGAAAAAATGCAAAATTGGTTTGTTTGATTAAATAATGGACTGATACCTCTGAAGTTCAATGGTTATTTTGACTGGTTGAATGCAATTGTTTGTCATATACTGTATATATGTGAAGTTACTTTAAAAAATCTGGTAATAGTAAGTATGATAACAGTAATATCCTTTATGTGGCCCTACTTTGGACTTATTTTGGAAACTTCATTTATATAATGAATGAATAAATAAAACCAGAGATTTTTCTTACTATATTTCTGTTTCTAATCTATTACGCAACAGAAATAATTGCCTATAAAACTGAAGAGACTGATTCAATCATTTCTCTAAAATCATTTGTAGCTTTATAGAGTGACAAGAACAGTGATACTGTTCTCAATGTTAGCTTTCTGTTATGAATTGAAAAACTAAGGAAGGGAAAAAGCTTTCATAAAGGTACTAATAGTTCACTTACCCTAAATTGCTCATTACTTATTCTTAATTGTGAGTGTGCTCTACCTGCAACCGTATGTGAAGTATCAATATCATTTATTTTGAATTTCAAATACATTTTGTCTGCAAGAAATAATTATTACAGTCACTACAAAATAGTCTCCAGCTATAGCATTATTTTATTAGCATAAAATATGATGAAATGAAGCAGCTATAGAATTTTGTAATATATTCACAACTTTTATTCCATAAATGCTTCTAGCAACCAAGGAAAGTAAGGAGAATCATAAATGTGACTAGAAAACGGGTGCCAAACTCAATTTCATCACTGGCCATCCTTCCCACCTCCACCTCTCCATGGCCATTGATGCCTTTTTGTGGTCATTGGTGCCCTCCAGTGATGCCTGTGGCAGGCCGCAGAGAGGGCTGGGAGGCCCGTCAAAACACACATGCAGGCCGTGGAGGGTGTGGTCAACTGGACACAGGCTGAGACACTCACAGCAGGCCATGGGGGCTGGGGCTGGCCAGACACCCTCCCACGGCCTACATGCAACATCTCAGCAGACCCCAGACCCCCCCTGTGGTCTGTCACGAGCATCTCAATGGGCCTCCCAGGCATCCAGCTGCTCCCACCCCCTCCACAGCCTTCCGCAAGCATCTCAGTGGGCATCCGGCAGGCCCCCACCTTCCCACGGCCTGCCACGAGCGTCCTGATAGGCTTTCTGATGAGCTCCACGCACTGCTCACATGTGGCTGAGATGAGCTGGAGCCGAGGTGGCGAGGGCCAGTCCCTCGCTGACTTCAAGGCAGCACCACGGGCCAGTCCCTCGCTGTCTTCAAGGCAGCACCATGGGCCAGATGAACATAGGTCGTGGGCTGGATCTGGCCTGCAGGCCTTGTGTTTGACATATGTGGACTAGAAGATTCATGGGGGACCATTTTCAAAGGGTTGGTTTTCTTCCTATGTTGCAAGAAAAGCAGCATCTTAAGACTTTTCCATTTATCACAAAAGTTTTTATGGACTCCAGAGAGTTTCATCAGAGGTATGTCTATCCTGGATATAAGTGATCTAAAGGATGGAGAATTCTGAAAAAAGAGGCTAGTGAAAAGTACAGTGATAATTACCTTCTTCACAGTGGACACTAGTTGTTGACTGCCCACATAGCTATTGATTAATGTATGTAAGATTTTTCTAAAGCCTCCTTTTTCAAGCCAGAGAATAAAGAAAGAATTTTAGGAGTAATTTGCTCTAATCTTTCTTGGACATTTGTTTTTGTTTTAAAATAGTCTATTTATAATTAACATCTATAGTGTCTGAATTTCTTTTCCACATTTTTTAATATTGTCATTTCTGATATCAAATCAATTTCCATTTACTAACTTGCCTGAAAGTAGGGACAATCTGCCTGTCTCCAGATATTTAACCTCAGCAGGTCAATCTAGCATGGTCAATGGCAAAGGACAATGAAAATTGTTCTCTGAAACCATTAGACAGTACTTGTTCCTTAATCTAGCCATAGTTTTGCATACTGCATGTATAATTCTGAAAGACAAAAGCATTACAAATATACAGCCCTACAACAGCATTACCAATATATAGCCCTACAACAGCATTACAAATATACAGCCCTACAACAGTATTACCAATATACAGCCCTACAACAGCATTACCAATATACAGCCCTACAATAGCATTACAAATATACAGCCCTACAACAGCATTACAAATATATAGCCCTACAACAGCATTACAAATATACAGCCCTACAACAGCATTACAAATATACATTTGAGGACAATATGGTGTTTGATCTAGACAGGAAGAATATGTTTGCCACCTTCAATTATTTTGAATAATATATTCCAGTGATGGCGAACCTATGGCACGCATGACACAGTTGGCACTCAGAGCCATCTCTGCTGGCACGCGAGTCGAGTCGCCCCAGCATCACCCCAGAACTGAGCATGCTCAGAAAGAATTGGTGTTGATAGGTGATGATGTCACAGGGCAATGCACATGCTCAGAAAGAGAGTAGAGGTGCCGGGTGATGATGTCATGGAATCATGTGCATGTGGCACCAGGTGAACACAAGTCGCGATTCATTAGCAGCAACCCGTCCAGGCACTCAGTGTCTAAAAGATTAGCTATCATTGATATATTCTCTATTCTCCAAAGTACCTGAAGGCAGGACTAGACAGGTGGAAGATCATTAAATGGGTGAGAGATCATTAAAGAAGATCTAATCTAGAATTAAGGAGAAATTTTCTGATAGTGAGAACAATTAATCAGTAGAATGGTTATTGTGGGTGTTCTATAACTGGAGATTTTCAAGACAAGGTTGGACAAACATTCGTTTGGAATGGTATATAAGCTCTTCTACCCAAGCAGGGGGCTGGATTAGAAGACTTCCAAGGTATCCCATGTAAATCTATGTTATTCTGTGTTATTTTCAAGTTTGTTTTCTCCAAGATAGAAATAAATATTTGAGTCAATTTTGTCCTCTGAAGTTCCAGGAAATACAGATATACACAATGGCTTTCAGCATTAAGTATAATTAAATATCTCCAAAATGAAAAAATAGCAATAAAATAGTTTGTTTCTATCTCTTAGAATAAATTGCTTGTATTTTTCTAGTAATTATTGGAACATATTATTTCACATTTGCTTCAGACCCCTACCCCCCCATGGTATCATCTGCTAATGCAGGTTGCATATTGCCTGTGTTTTCAACTTCTTCAGTGCGATTGACAATTCTTTTTGGCTAATATTTCAGAATTGTTTGAAGGAGATTTTCTTTTCTTTCTGTTTAGGACAAAAGGGTTTTTCTTTGACACCCAGTTTTACCAAATGAATTGTGTCAACAAAAGCAGCATGTAACTTAAATTTAAAGTCCTACCCATTCCCTGCTGTCAGAACTCTAAATCTCAATAATTATAGCAGTGTTGTATTTAAGCACATCACCTATTCTTACAGCCACATGTTCTCATAACTTTGTTAGTTTGTTTTGGAAGCATACAATTTTTATTTATGGTTCATCAAGGCTCATATATGAAGATAACAGAAGGGATAATCTAATCTTTCCATGCCTGAGTTGGAGACTCTTCGTATTCAAATGCAACTAATTGTATTCCAAAGAAATAATTCAGATCTCTGATTTTGTAAAACTGAATAAAATTATTCACTCTCTTTAGTTTCAAATGGAAAAGGGTTTTCATGAAATGCATGCCTTCAGGTTATAATGGCAAAGTAGTAAAAACTCCCACCCAGATGCCCTCAGGATGTATCAGAATCTGAATTGAACATGGACAGTGGACCTGTTGGCTGAAATCCTGAGGTCGCCCTTTGAACAGAGAAGAAAAGCATAAGGGTGGAAAAAGCTAATGCACTTTTACTTTGGAAGCCACTGATATCACACTATTGCTATAGGAGGGGAACATAGTTAGGAAATTTCCCATAAAATGCAAAGTTCCAGTCGTCTGTTGGGAATTTTACCAGGTCAACTGTTTTCAGAAGAACTGTCTGTTAATATTAATTCATGAAATCTCTCCATTATCTCCATTCGTTTTCATTAATTTTTGGTCATTGGTGTGTTTTTAGATTTGTACATTATTACACAAGATGGAAACTTTTATTTAATAGCTTATTCACACATTTTGGAGCTCAAAATGATGGTATGACATTGATATTATCTTACTATTGAATGACTGCAGAATATATTACCAGCTGGATTCACTTCATTTGAGGTAAGAGGTCTGGATGAGTGGGAGAGAGTTTATGAGAGCACAAAAATGGCAAATTAGCAAATAATACACTGCCAGTGACATCGTTCTTTATTATGTGAATGTGCACTTCATGGGATGTCACCATTTCTGCTCCTCCAAGAAGGTTGCCTGGAGCTGTAATTACGGAAATACCCTTTAAAGGTACTGGTTAAAATAATTGTGCAATGTAATGAGCACTACATTTTTTATACAAAACAAAGCATTCTGAAGCTTAATCCATACCTATTTGTAATTCTGATTCTGTTGCAAGAGAGGGTTCAATAGGTTAGTTTGTCATAAAATTCACAATAATTGGGAGGAAGAGAGAATAGTAAATCTATTCCCTGGTGTTTGCTGCAACATGAATATATTAAGAGTCATTTAGTGCCTATCTATGATGTGTGTAAAGACTAAAAATGTAGAAAGCCTATTACAACTTTCCCTTGGGATATTTAATACTATAACTATGTGTCTCTTTAATGCATTTGTTCAAATTAGTGCTTTAAACAACAGCCTTATTGCTAGGGGAACAAAGAAAAGCAAAATGAAGATACCAAGATTATCAATATAATTACTCTTCCCCAGGGAAAGTATCTAACTGCCCCTCCAACCATTTACAAATTAAAAATGATTGTTATTTAAAAATAATCTTTGGTCCATTTTAAATAGACATGGTTCCCTGATTACTTGGTCTCCAGATTTTATAAAGTGATAAATTTCATTCCTAGAATACAGGTACATGAAACATCATTGTTTATGGAGTATTTTCCTCTTGAAATTTGCCTAAGCTCAAGTACTTACATATTCTTTTGTCTCTATTGATTTTGGATTTATTTTCATGGATCAGCAGTCAGAAGTGCTTTTATTTTTAAAAAAATCATTTGCCTGATTACACATTGTTTGAATTCAGCTAAAGGTAAATTTTTACAATGCTCTTGTGATAAGAATTAAAATATATACTAGCTTTCACCACTGGAGGTTCACACTATTCAGGTTTAATATTTAGTATCAAAGTTACCAATGCATTCTGAAAAAAAATGTTAAGAATATGAATTATTGATTGGTTCTATTTCAATTAATATGTTTTGCAACTCACAGAACATTTTCTCTTCTAAAATTGGCTTAATCTCTGATTCCAAAGATTTACTATATTTCTATTCTGGACTCAATTATTTTAATACATCCTATGATATATGTTATAATATGATATATAACATGACAAGATAAGAAATAATCTAAATTTGAAATCTTTCAAATTGAAAATACAGCTCTAAGTGAAAAGAATAAAGCAAGGTGAAATTACGTCCATCCACCTTCCTGCTGGTAGTCCTTTTCTTTCTTCCATCTTTCCCAGCATTATAGACTTCTCTAGAAAGCTAGATCTTCACAGGTATGCAAAGTGTGATAATATGAATTTAGTCATTTGTATTTGGGTTTGATTTCTTGATGATGGAAGATTTATTATTATCATTGAAAATCCCATTATGTATGGGTTTCTTTTTAGAACTGGGAACATTGTGGTCTCCTTTGTTGTCGCGAAGCATATCTTCCAGCCTTGTTTATATTAACTTTCTGACCTGGGCTGATAGAATTCACCAACATCCAGTAACATATCAATAAATGTAAGAAAACTTTTGTGAGAAATGTTTGCAAAAGACAAGATGGAAAATTGTGATCAAAACTGCAAGTAAGCATATCCAAAACAAAAGCCATCTTTGTAATGAACATTTTCAGTTAGTTGACTTTCACCTTTTCTTTTGGGTGAAATCTCATCACGTTTAACTCGTCAAAAGCCATGGCTTGTCACAAGAAATCTCATGCCCGACCTATACATGCAGGCATACCTTAGACTTTGGTTTGGGTTCAGATAAGATGTGCGGTTATCTAAATATTTCTATCAGATTGCTTATGCTTCCTGGTCCAGAAGGGATTGACTACCACCCACTATCTCCATTTGGTAAACAGGTCAATTAGAATGTCTCATCTGAAGCTTCTTATAAATCTGGATGGTTTATTTGGATTATTTCTCATTGTCTTGTGAGCAATTTAGTTGAGTGTTTGGTAGTCTGATGGCAACTGGAGATGATCAGACACATGACAAGATTATCCTTAAATGCCCTATTTCTATCTGCTAATTCCTGATGCCACCTTGGCGTAATGAAGATTTCCAGAAGATGAAATAGCAAATACCTAAAGCACCTGTGCCAAAACACGGAAAGTAAAACCTGACTGAGCATACGTATAAATTCAGATTTGAAACTACACCATGGTGACAACAGACAAAGTGCTTTTAGTCTGCTCTTTTATGATCTTTTGATTGTGTGGATTTTTTTTGTTCACATCTGTCTTTCACTGTCCTTGTCATCTTTGTTCTTCATTTTTGTCTCTTGTTGTTTTTCTTGTTTTTAGTGTTTTATTTTTAACGGGATCAGTGTGGCTGGAAAACAGAGAGTATCTATTATTTGTTATTTAACACGGCATCCTTCTGAACCAACTGCAAGGTTTGGCCCTTGTGACCCACACCGATATTGGTTCCATGCTAAATCAAATTAAAAATAATTTGAAATTTGAAATTTGAAATTTGAAATTTGAAATTTGAAATTTGAAATTTGAAATTTGAAATTTTGAAATTTGAAATTTGAAATTTGAAATTTGAAATTCGAAATTCGAAATTCAAAATTCAAAATTCAAAATTCAAAATTCAAAATTCAAAATTCAAAATTCAAAATTCAAAATTCAAAATTCAAAA
>JANHFO010002696.1:223234-233362 GCA_032468095.1 Pareas carinatus
AATTATTACAAAATAACTGAAGTTTCTTTAAGTATTACACATTTTAGTGTGATATTTATTTCTGCTTTGTGTGTGTGTGTGTGAGAGAGAGAGACAGAGAGAGACAGAGAGAATGAGAGAGAGACAGAGACACACACAGAGTGACATAAAGACAGAAAAAAAGAGACAGAGAGACAGATACACACACACACACATACATGCAGAGACAGAGAGGCAGAGGGAGAGAGAAAGAGAGAGAATGAAAGAGACAGAGACAGACATAGAGATAGAGACAGACAGATAGACAGACAGACACACGAACCATACAAGTATATAAAAAAATTCAAATAATCTTCAGATTTTCCAAAATTTTCTCACGAACCACTGATGGGCCCTAGCCCACAGGTTGGCAACCACTGGTCTAATCTCTATGGCATTCTAATTATAGCATCTCACCATCTTGTCTTCTCAACCTCCTTTTCAACCATCTTCAATTTTACCAAACATCAAGGCCTTCTCTAAAGACTCTTACCTTCACATTATTTATGCGGCACAAATAAGTTCAGTTTCATCACTGTGCTCCTAGTAGGTAGTCTGGTTTTGCCTTATCTGAAGCAACGCATGATTTGGTCTTCTTGTAGCTAAAGACTTTCTTTATTTGGCAAAAACCTACACTTTGGGGAACACTTTTGTCTTTTTTCATTATTCACCTTTTTCATTATCTTTTTTCCTGTGAACAGATCTTCCTGGATATATTTTTGTATTTAATCCATGATTTGGTCTTCTTGTAGCTCAAGATTTTCTCAACAAAATTCTACAACAGAGTTCAAAGGCATCATTTTTGTCCATCTTTTCTAATAATCCAGCTTTCATAGACATTGTTGACAATAGAATATATGGCTTTAATGACACCTACCTTTGTTACCAATATAATGTTTTTGAACCATAATATTTGGTCTAATTTAGCAAAGTATTTCTCCCAAATTATGAGCATATTTTTATTTCAAGGCTATGGTCTCTATCTTTGTAAATCTTTTGAGTGTAGGAAGCTAAAGATTGTTATTACTGTTTCCTTATATGCACTGAGCTATCATTAATATTGAGCAGTAGATCAATATTTGCATCATTTTCTCACTCTCAACAGGAGATTCTTTCAATCTTCCCCATTTCCAGACATCAAAGACATAATATCATCAACATGTCTGAGGTAGTTGATATTTCCTTCAGCAATTTTAATTCCAATTTCTATTTTTTCACCTAATTCAACACTTCTCATGATACATCTTATATATGTTAAATGAGTAAGGCAATAGTATACAATTCTGACAGACTTTCCAAATTTGGATCTATTTGGTTGCTCCATTTCCTATTCTAACTGTTGCTTTCTGGTCAATGTACAAAATTTTCAATAAACAAATAAGTGAGTCCAGCATATCCATATCTTTGAGGATGTTATTATGGCATACACACTCAAAAGACTTTCTTTATTTGGCAAAAACCTACACTTTTGGGAACACTTTTGTCTTTTTTCATTATTCACCTTTTCCATTATCTTTTTCCCTGTGAACAGATCTTCCTGGATATATTTTTGTATTTAATCCAGGCCAGTGTATTTGCTGCACTTGCTCTCTATTTTTTCCAGTAGGTTCTTCAATATTGCTCATCCTGGGGGTTCACCTTCCATAGCATGTGAACACTGTTCTTCCTATGAATATTCATGTAGCTTTCTTGGCAGAATCTTTTGAGTTTCCTATTCTATCTCTAGTGGACAATATTGAATATAATTACTCTACTATTCTGAAATGTGTACCTCTATGGTGTGTTATATACTGATTACAGTTCTTCATAATAACTGCTAAAAGGAGTTGTCATATTAGTCTTCTTTTGCACATAGAAAGGAACACTTCTAGCATACATGTATGTTGAGTTACAAACTATTAAAAGGATTTGCTTTGCTTTTTTATCCCAGAATAGAAATGTAATCTGATGTCTATCACAATCCTCACTGTGCAAACATCATGAGACAGACTCTAAAATACAGACCACACATGTACCACATCTGGCTTAATTTAGTTTTGTGATTCTGTCCCATTTTCTGCATTTTCTCCTTCATTTTGGAGAACTTGCAAGCTTGCTCATTATTTGTAATTTGTAAAAAACTTAGTAGTTTTTTATTCTGATAAAGACATATTGCAAGATCATAGTATTTTCTAATCGTAATAAAGATATTTCATAACTATTTATTTTCTCTTTTCCAGAGATCCTATCCGATTGGGTGAGGAAGGTTATCTTGATTCAAAAAGTGATTAACACGTATCTAGATCAGTCTTTCACTAGTCTCTTCATCATAGTGTTTTATGAATTTAATAATACATAAACTTCTAAGATAAAAAGTTGAGGCAGAAAACTGTTCAATAAACTTTAAGCCTGCATACATTCAATGAATTACAGCTACCATCTTCAATTAGCACCCTTGTGACAATAAGATAGACTTTTCATTCCTTAGGGAGAATGTCAGTGTTTCCATTACAAGCTCATGTTTTGAATTTTTTTTATTTCATTCAGTTAACAAACAACATATCAACATTTTTAGACAAATATCAGTAAATTCCTCTCTATTTAATATATATAAACATTAACTTTAATATCATACATTTGAGGCAAGACAGTCTTTTATAAAATAGATAAATTGGTTGTTTTTCCTTTCTTTTCCTTCTTTCTTATGCTTATCTCTTCCATCTCCCTCTGCTTCTGACAATGTTGCCCATAATTGACCTTGGAGACTAATTAGTAGGTAACTGTGAAAGAAGGCATGAGCATAGGAAAAACAAGCTATAGACAATTGGAAAGGAAAATATGAGCATTGTTTGTTAAGCTTCATATCAAGAATATCTGGGTTGACATTTACTGCATATAGTGTCTGGTTAATCGGATAGAAATGAAAGTACCTTTATGCAAGTCATCTGTAGATAACAGATTCTAACTTGCAACAAATAATAGCAGTGTGTATAAAGTTCTATAGTTGCACTTGTGACATGCTGGCTGAGAAAATGCGCCAAAACTGACTGCTATTATTCTTATGTCTCAGTTACCAAGATACTTCTTGCATCATAATAATGACTAAGCTGATAACCTTACACTTTCTCTGTATTAATGAAATGAATAAATGATGAGTGGTTATATTTGTAGACCCATCTGAAAATGGCAATAGCGTATAAAAGTAGGTAATGTGGAATGTAAGAGGAGAAAATGGTAAAGAGCATAAATTAATGAAGGAAATTAAAAAAAGAAAATATGTATGTATGTATGTATGTATGTATGTATGTATGTGTTTATTTATTTACTTACTTACTTACTTACTTACTTACTTACTTACTTACTTACTTACTTACTTACTTACTTACTTACTTACTTACTTATTTATTTAATCAATCTTCTGCCAGACTTGCATTAGCAGTGTAAATATATCTGAAAAGGAGTTTAAGTGACAGTTCACAATGTAATATAGGTAGATCTATGTTAGAGAAACATTCAGCAACAGGCAATACCTAATACCTTTTTTGCACTAGCTTAAGCCCTCATCAAGAACCCAGTGTTTCTTGAGTTCAGATTTGCAGTTTAAATGTAACTGAATTGGTGAAAAATCTTTCTGGCAATATTTTAAACCAAGGCATCTACAATTCTCTTAATCTCAATGCTAATATCTTATGTAACTGGGTAAAAATTCCCTTTCAGATTACAAAACTCCACAAGAAATAGCAATGAAATCTACCAATTAGATTAATTAGACTAAATTCGTGGCTTTGCCTTGAATTTTAAAGTTTTTTAGTTATCTTTATCATTATCTAAAGATAATTTGCCCTGTTTGTCTTTGCTGAAAATGGATATATTCGCACACGAACTTTTATAAACTTTTACAACTAACTAATATTCTATGGAGGATTCTATAGTGTAAGGAAATAACCATCTTTTCATCAAATTACCAGATGATTATTTGACATTAAGGGGAAAAGGTTAAGTTTCATGTGAATCACTGAAACAGAAAAACAAATGTTCTTATTTAATATAACAGCACCCACCTTCTCATATTTTCCATAAATCCACATGAACCATAATACAACCTGCCTAAGTGTAGCTATCAGGGAGAGTAAATAAAAGCTCATTGGATATTAGCACCAACTTTGCAAGTTTTACTTCCCAATAAGCAGGTGGCTGAACAAACAACATACAGTATAACCCAGCATTTCAGGGGGAAAAAACTGATTTGCAATTACTTCCACACTGAGCTGCTCTACTAAGCTCCTTGGAAACATCAACCTGTGCTGCATGTTATTTCTTGTTTGATAAAAGGTTCGGTGCTAAAAGCATGCCCTATCACACCTGAATGCAGTTATCTGCACCGATTTGTCACTTTGTCTCTTAAGTGTAACTAAGAGGGTGGGAAGGATTGCTTACACTGAGGCCTAGTTCCTGCAGAAATTGCCTTGTGACATAGTGCTAAAATTGCTGAGGGCAAAACCTGGTTCTTCTGGATTGAGGAGGTATTAAAATAACAAATTGAGCATGGTATCTGATACAGACTCTTGATTTTCCAAATTAAAAGAAATTGAAATACTTGCTTTTAAAGTGGTTAATAAATCAAGTCTCAAAAGACTCGAGGACCTAAGATGGAACTCATTTCCTTTTAATTGTGACAATTTACGATGTGTAAGTCAATTCTAATACTAAGTGTAAAAAGTTTCAGTGTAAAAGTTTCAGATAAATCCTTGTGTTCAAAGGGCTAAAATCCCCAATTCAGCATGCCAGTAACTGAATACACACTAGCTTGTTTAGATGTATCAGATCTACAGAACTCCTCAGATGGTATATTTTATGTAGCTTAGATCCAGTAGCTTTAAACAACCTGGTCCAAAATTCCAAATTGCTATTCCCTTTAACCTTAAACTGCGACTTAGTTTTTCATTCAGTAACCTAAGTAGGTAACAAATGTCTAGTCTCTGGACTCCAAAAATGTTTGTTAATTTTGGTAAATATTTCTATATGATTATAGTCTTTAAAAGGCTATTGTCTTGCTACTGATTTAATGGATTAATAAATAAACACATATACTACTAGGTATATATTTGCTTTTCAATATTTGGCTGGCTCTGAGAATAGCTTCTTTCATACTATAACTGGTATATATTTCATTTTCTGCATTTAAATACTTTTTTTCTGAAAAAAGGGGGGCTGTAGATTTCATCAAAACCTCAAAGGAGTCTATTGTAGAAAAATCTTAAGAATCTCTACTGTAGTTAGAAAATCTGACATATGCAGATTAGATTATGTACAATCATTTACCAACTGGTCACTTACCAACTATTTGCCGTTATGATAAGAGTCCCCTCCTCCCAAAGTTACTTACAACCTGTCCTTGAAGTTACATCTGCTGCATCCCCCCTCCTCATCACATAATTGCATTTCAGGCTCACATTTACAGCCGGGTGCTTCATCCCTCAATCACATGAAGAGCTAATATATTTGGGAACAGATTCATTTAACAATTGCAGTGATTCAGTTAATAATCTGATTTTCCTAAGAATTACGATGATCTGTTTTACATAAAAACAGTTGCAAAAACATCAGGTCATGTGGCGACCTGCTTAATGAACACAATCTATATATATAAAAAAGAATGTGTATGTTTGTTCCTGGTAGGTAATCTCTTTTCACACAAGGTTGCATTCAAACAGGAGCGGGTTCTTAACTACTTTTTATCTTTTAATATTAAGTTTAAGCTGAGATAGAAAGGCCAACTCCTCCATGCCAGCTGGCCCGCGGGTGCCACGCTGGGCTGGCTGGGCAGCGGACCACATGACGGGCGGCACATGTGCGGCGGGGGCGCGGCAGCGGGCCATGGCTGCCGGGCGGTTCGTGGCACTGCTGGCCGCGCTGCTCTGGGCCGGCCGCACCGCTCGGTCTCAACCAAGCCGCAGCAGGGTCGGGCTTAGAAGGCAAAGCTCTCTCCCGTCGCTTCTCCGTCTTTGGGGGCACCCCTGCAGTCCCGCGGTTCCCAGGGGCCCCATACGCCCGCGCAGCCGTCCCTTGTGCCTCTTTCCTCGGATCCCCGAAACCCCAAGCGCGCTCGCTCTCTCTCTCTCCCCCACCCCCCTTTCTCCACTTTCCTCGCCCGGTTCAAGAGCTGCGGGAAGCGTCGCCTCCGCAGCAGCCTCAGACACAAGAAGCTGCGGCTGCAGCGCCACGTCCTGCGGAGCTTTCCTGAACCGATAAGGAAGGAAGGAAGGAAGGAAGGAAGGAAGGAAGGAAGGAAGGAAGGAGCAGCAGCCTTGGATAGGGAGCGCCCGCGAAGCACTCTTCCCCCCTTTCACCGTTCATCTTTCATTCATTTACTGCACTGTTAACTGAGCCCCAAACTGAGCCACAGCAACGCGTGGCCGGGTGCAGCTAGTGACTTATAAAATTCTGGTCTTTGCTTTGTACTTTGAGAAATACCTGTAATACAACTCTCATCAATATTGACCCTGCTGATCAGTGATAGGGATGATGCAGATTATAATCCTAACCATATAGAAGAAATAGGTTGTCTATATCTGCTCTAGTTCTTTTTCTTCCATATCAGATATGGAAGAAAAAACAACACTGTCAATACTGTCACTTGGATTTTTGCATCTGAAATACTGTACAATAACCCTACCTATCCTAGGATGCTATTGGGTCCAATTGACTTTGAAAGAAACCAACTCTATTTTGATGTTATCCACCCAGAGTACTTTTGAAATAGCATGTATTGTACATATGCTGAAATAAAGAAACAATGGAAATTGTATTAATATTTCCTTCAAAATAAACAGTTACTGAAAACCAAGAGGCTTCTTCTTCCTCTTTGGTGCTCTATAATATGGGATGCATCTTGTTATTACACATAAACATTTGCAAAAACCAAAATGTCATGCAGTGCGTTGCTACATATTTAGATGCTAAAAGAGGTTATTCCACTTCAAAATGTTAATAATATAGTGAAAAAACCTTTGTGTTTTGTATGTGTGTGTGTATCAGGGGGGGGGGTTGCACTTATGCTCTATAATTCATCTACAAAGTTAAAATATTCAAAATGTTATCTTCATACAACATTCTTCTGAGTAAGTAAGGCTGAAATGTAGTTATGTAGTTATGTAATTAAAAGGCTATTGTCTTGCTACTGATTTAATGGATTAATAAATAATCCATTAAAGGAATCCACTGAAAATTTGAACGGAATAATATTTTACCAGCAAAAAATTGTCTGACCCGTCTCTTTGCATATGTCCCTGGGTTTCCATAGTACACAAAGCTACATCAAAATTTCATGTTATTTGAGCAAGACTTGTTTCTTATTTGGTTTAGTGGTCATCGTGTGCTTATCTTTAGGTAAAAAAGTGTGTGTGTATGTGTCTGTGAGGAAGAATTTCTCTGTTCATTTATATTTCGTATCTGTATATATTTTGTATAACTGAACTGTATAGGATGGAGAAGGATTAAACGGTACAGGTAGTCTTCAATTTATGGCCACAATTGAGCCCAGAATTTGTTGTTGAGACATTTGTTAAGTGAGTTTTACCCCATTTTATGACTTTTCACTTTTTAAGTGAATCACTGCAGCTAATAAGTTAGTAACTTGGTTGTTAAGAAAATCTGTTTTCTCCATTGACTTTGCTTATCAGAAGGTTGGAAAACGTGACCACATGACCATGGAAAACTACAAAGGTCATAAATATGAACCAGCTGCCAAACATTTGAATTTTGATCTCATGATCATGGGGATGCCGCAAAGGTTATAACTATGAAAACCAATCATCGTAACTCACATTTTCAGTGCCATCGTAACTTTGGCCCCTAAACGAACTGTTGTAAGTTGAGGGTTACCTGTATAGGATTAAGAAAATGCAAGCTTTATTTTTTCCAAGTAAGGACAAATAATTAACAGTGTGCATCTGTAATAGTGCAGGGTAATAGTATATATAATAAGCCAAATGCTTTTGCATCATTATGGTTAGGGTTCTTTGAGTATGTATGTCTATGTAGGCATACATGAATACTGAATATTTGTATATTTGCCTACATACAAAAGTACAGGGCTGGGGTAGCACAAGGACACTCGAAATTCTGTTAGCTCAAGGACTTGATCTTAGGAGACAATCCTTATTGAATGCCTACATGGTCCTCTGGTTCTTCAGACTTTCTAGGCTGCTGATAAGTAGGTATTTCTAGGACTGATGGTTGAAGCATATGAGTACATGTGAGATAGCTCTGGCATGTTCTTTAATAGCAGCTTGTTCTGAAGATATTGGTAGGTGAAGCCTTTTACAGTTTAGAGGAAAAACCTGATTCAGTTTAGAATCAAACTTGATTCAGTTTAGAATAAAAAGCTTGATTCCTGCCTATTATAGGTTCAGGTTGCTATTAGAAGCACAGCAGTATTTTCTACTTGAAAGTTGGCAGTCTAATATTGCTTTATTGGCCAGATGTCTCCCCTGCTCCAGTTTGGCCAGCAGTTATTTAAGCTGCTTTTCTCTATCCTGGCATCTTACAGCTATACCAGAACTGCAGTTGCTTTTCCAACACCTCTAGATAGTCCCAAATGAGAAAGGCAGATTTAGATTAAAAAAACAGCAAATGAAGAGGCTCAGTGGAAAATGTATTGAGATCAAATTAGTTGGCTGCAGTGCTTGAGAACAGAGAATTTTGCAAGGGTTCCTTTGCAAGTCACTAATTAATAGAATTACTATTTACCTGTCTAAGTTTCAAGAAAGAGCATATGAAATCAATTGGCAATTTAACCTCCTTTGTCCTCTGCCAGCCAAAGTAAATCAGAAAACCAAATAAATACAAATCTAAAAGGTTTTGTTAGTATTTAATTAATTTCCTGGGTTAGCTGAAGAGCACTTGGGACTTAATCTTAAATTTAAATCATCAGTGATCTTCTAACAGAAGGAAGACAGAAGAGGAGATATGTTTGTTGTTCACAACTAGTCAGTGTTTTAGTGCTACAGAATTCCATGAGCCAGTCTGGATGTCAAGTCTTCAGAGCAGTGCAAGAGGAAGAAAGAGCTGAATGAGCAACACACTTGGAAAGTGAAAACTGCCAAAGGAACGCCACTGTCCTTGAGGGCATGATTGGGGATTCCTGAGTGCTGAGAGCTTTAGCTTTGAGATCTTTTCCAAAGCTCTGGATGAGAAAAAGTCTCTATCCGATTTGTTTAGTGATAAGGAAAAAAAAGATTCTTTTAGTCCCTTATCCCCTCTTTCTCACAGGAAATAATCCTGGTAGGAGAAATTAGGCACACTGGGGCTTCTTCTCAATCCAATCTTCTGTTTTTCATTGTTGCTTTAGAAATAGAAGGAGGATTTTACATCTTTGTACTGAAGCAGCTTCAACTGGTGTCTAAAAAATATATATATACCAGAAGAGAACCTAGCCCTTTTTTGTTCATTGGTTTTGGAAACAGCAAAAGAAAGGCTCTAAAAATGAAAGTTTTGGTGCCATAAAGTGAAAGTTCAGTTCAGAGATACAATATCTATGTAACAAATTCTCCAACTACCCTTACCCCCCAATTTTATGCTGTAAAAGATAAACAGATCTTTTAAAGAGTGTATACAGCTGTCACTTTGTTTGAAAGTATATGAGTTCATGTTGATAAAAAGCACCCATAACGTGAGTTTTTGATATGTTTCTGAAGACCACTAGACTTCTACTGAGGTTAAGTAGAAAGTGCCCAAGCTCTTTAAAATCAGTCAAACTCAAATGGGTGGAATGCATTTCATAAATATTTTTCTTCTTCTCTTTAAAGATATCAATTTCTAATGAACTGGAGATGGTAAGAAAAAAAAGCAAAATTATTGAGAGACTGGTTCATTTATCAAGACTATCTAAGCAGAATGTGACATGCCCTCAATCTGAATTGACTATCATATGAAGTCAATTCTAAATGAAGGCATTCATTGGAACTGCGTTCATCACAACATATATTTGTTTCTAATCAATGTGTTGCGCAACACAATTACAGTGAGGCCCCTGGATTCACTTTAAGAAAAGAGAGGGACGAAGAGAAGGGAAATGTGTTGCTAGGTCTACAAATGCAAAAGATGGCTTATTTCCTCAGGCTTCAGAAC
>JANHFO010002696.1:233462-245028 GCA_032468095.1 Pareas carinatus
TAGGCCGGAACCAGCTCAGAGGGTATGCCGACCCTCCCAGAAAGTCTGAACCCAATCGGTTCAGTACTTTCCGGGATTACCTACCAGACACAAACGGGGCTAATTTTTTATATATATAGATGAAATTTCTTTAAAATTTCTTTCTTTAAGAATTTAAAACAAAAAAAAGCAAGACAAGATTTTGACTAGATTAAGTTTAAACGGATTAATGTTAAAATATTTAATGCTGAATATTAAAACTTTGAAATTAATTCTACAAAATAAATGTATTTTTGTAGTAAAGAAAAATTATTTTCAGTACTGGAGATGTAACAAAATAAGCAAAATATAATGTCATTCAGAGACATTTTTGAGGAATTGCATTGGAATTTCAAATCACTGATGTTAGCTGAGTTGTCTGTGGTTTTCTTAGGAATTGTCTATTCCCATATCATGTTATAGAAAAGAATTACAACAAATTGCTCAAGTGTATATTTGGTTCTGGCTGATGACTGAAACATTCCTCATGGTGCAGAGGGCCCTTTTTATAAGCTGCAACATCATTTAGCTGATGGAAATATTCAGCTTTAAAGAGGACACAAATGATAATCTGATTCTTCCAAACAGTTTGCAAAATCCTGACATCCACCAATATGAAAATAGACACATTCTGAATTCATTCTGCTGTGGAACAAATCTCTTTGGAGGTATGCAAAATGTATCTCAAACGTCTAACAATGATTCCCCAAATTCTTCTATCTTACTATGTACTATACCAAAGCAACAGCAATCAGATGGAATTCATATGAATCACATCAATTTCCATTTCCAAGCCATCGAACCTATAAAAGGTCAGAGTTCAAATGTATAAAGTAAAGAGAAATTGCTATTTATACAAATTATATCAATTAAGATATCACTTCCACAATATGCATATTATGGCAGCTTTTGTAGAAAAGACTAGCAGTAAAATATAAAGATTGGTTAATTATAGTATATAATTATGACATTTTTGAGCTAAATGACAGAATATAGAAGAATAGTAAACAAAAGCATTTGACTAAGAGGCATCTGCGCCAATGAATGGGACTGAGACAAAAACTCATGTGAAAAAAGGTGACTTGAATCTGTCAATGAATGAAATACAATCCACTGAAATACAACATGAAGCTTGTTTCAGGCTATGCCAACATCCTAAGGCTCCAATTTGATAAATTAGCATACAATAACAAACACAATCTGTAATCCTTTACTAAGTGAATGTCAAACAGAGAAAGTGGACATATCCATCAAGATTTCACTTTGGCATGCCAAGTTACAGAAACTAGTTCAAGGCAATTCATTAAAAAGAGAAAGGACAGAACTAAGAGACAACTGAGGAAGAGGAAAATTAAAAACAACAGCATGTGTACGGAAAAGCAAAACCCACGTTAGTTAGTTTTATTAATGCAAAATTTACTTCAGGAGCTGCCTCTTTCCTATCAACCAATCTAAATCTTAGATTTATTTTTAAAGCCATGCTTATGTATTGTCTGTAGAACAATAGGTTTTGCAGCTAAAAATGAAAGTCTTTCAAGTGTTGGACTATTTTCTAGCATAGTTCCAATGGTATCATCACAGGCCTTATCTGTTGTGTAACTACTAAAGTTGTACTTGCATCTTCATAAATTAAATTGCATTGTTTTGAATCAGGTTTTTCGGAATAAGGCTTCATGGAAATTATATTCCAGAGAATGCTAGTGTTTCTCAAACACCTAAAAGGTGTTTAATAATCTTCAAGGGCATTGAAGATCTTTTCTTTTTCTTCAGCTAGATCCAGATTTTAATCGTCCATTGGACATGGAAGTCTAATGAGAGACATTGTGCCTGACGCTCCCTCCCTCCTGCTTTCACTCTCTCCTTTTTTCTCTCTCCCACCCCCCATAAACCTAACTCACTTCTCACAGTTTTATTAGGAGAAAATAGGAGAAAGTTACTCTCTATATGTCACCTTGCTCCTGAATGAAAGGCTGGATATAAATCTAATAAATGTGGTTGTTTTTCCATAAAGATATTTATTATATTTTTACTAAATATCAAAATAGTCTGATTATTGTACCTATCTGAAGAATTTTGTTAACAAGTCTCATTCCAGAGACTAATCAAATCATACATGAGCCCATATGCAACATCCCATTAAGATGTTTAATAATGCTGTGAACTATTCCACATTTCATTTAGAAGAGGTGCTTTAATCTCATTTAAACTTTCTTACAAGTTTTCTGTCATTTTTAAAAAAAATTAATCTTTTTTGTTTTTAATTCAGAGAAAAATGTTGACTCATCAACTAGAATTCTCTTATTCTGCCATTCAGAAAATCTCTCTTTAATTAATAATTAATTACAACTGAGTGTTTAAAACAGTGAGACTTTTATGAACCTTCTGTCTATTAAGGTGTGTTACAGCTGTGAGTTTGATGGAAATCTTTCAATTCCCAGCTGCTCAACTCACCAGTCAACATAAAAAAATCATTTCCTACAGTCTCTTCATCAGGAGCAACTTTATAAAGGCCAACTGGGTAATGTCACAATCTTTATCTAGCCAGACTGTGCTTGCCAGAATTCACCACAATATCATCTCTACTCTTTCAGGAATGTCTACTCCACCAGACATCCTCATTTGAAAGACCCATTAAATGGAATGTTAAAGAAGTCCCTCTAATTGAAATCCATTGTTAAATATACATTATTACATTGATGTGAGTACAGTGCATTGCTGAGCCAAAAAATATAATAAACTGGAAAAACTTGATTTATGTGATCAGGAATGAAGTGAACAGTGTCACGGTGATCAATACAGTTCACATGAGAAAGGTCAGTGAACTGTTTAAGTACAATTGGCATATCGCTCAAGATGAAAGTTTTATATTTCACACAAATATATGGGTCTGTGTAGGAAAACAGAAATAAAGTAGGTGAAAGTATGCAAAAAGAAAAAGTTAGAAGTGAAGAGAGTAAATAGTACCTCAGCCCTGAGAAACGCGGGAATGTGAGAAAGAGCCTCAAAATAAACTTGCTTCATTATGTATAGTATAAGAGAAAACAGGAAAATTCGGTTAGGTTTTTGTGATTATGCTCTTATCCCCTAGAATAATAGAGTTTTAGCAATCCTCGAGGTGTTTGTTTCCTAATCCTATTCTAAATAGATGACAAGGTCACATTATTGATATTCTTCAATAATGGAAGGTTTTTGTAAGATGGTTACATGCTGCTTGCAAGAGTTGCTTGCATGCTGACAACAGAGATGAAAGCTTCAAGAATTGGTACTTGCCAATAATTGTTGTCTATGAGAATGGAGATGAAGAATTTCTTCACAGATTCATGACAACCAATTAAACATGACCCCACAATGGAGAAGCAACCCATGTATTATTATCAAATAACTTTCACTGTGGGAGAAAAATAAAAAAATCAAAAGCATCAGCAGGAAAACCTATGATTATAGCATTTTAGGATGCAAATTGTGTATTTCATATGGATGTCCTTGAACTGGCACCACTGTAAACTCGGAGTGCTACACTGCAGCATTCAAAACTTTAAAATGAAGAGGAATTTGGAATTGGAGAAGGAAATTCTGCTGCACACAACACAAATCTTCATACCTTACAACCCACTCAAGAGGCATTTGCAAAATTGGATCTTATCATCTTGTACTGCCTAACATGCAATCTAGATGTGGTGCAATGTGATTCTTTTCCCCAAAATTAAAAAAAATACCTTTATGGGCATCTCTTTGACTCAAATGAGAAAGTGGGGGAAATTGTCACAAGAGACAAAATCCTTACATGATGGGTTGTTTTTTTAAAAAAAACTTGTCTATTATTGGCAGAAGTATATAGTGTATAGAGGGCTAGGGAATTCTGGGAGTTGAAGTCCACCCGCCTTAAAGTTGTCAAGATTGGGAAACCCTGGCATATAGTAATTATTATATGGAAAATAAATTAAAGTAACAAAATAATTCATTTCAAGGACTGATTTCCTGTTTAATTTATTAAAATATTCCCATTAACCCCATTTAAACTGAGGCTATAGATGTACAGCATTACTTTTTATTCAATCCTTATAGAAGACATGGGAAATTAGTAGTCTTCTGGATGTTTCTAAACTATAAACATAACTATAGATGTGTCTCACTTTTGCTGAGCTAGTGGGTTTCACTGGAAGTCTTATAATTTTATGTGCATTTTGCAAAATGGGAATCCCAGATTCAGTATTGTTATACAAAATTGGTAGAATTATTACCAACAAATTACTAGTTGAGCTCCTCTGCTTTATTGTTGTATGGAAATTCTGAATTTTATATGCAAGAAATAGACAAAAATTATAAAAGAATATTTATTAAATTTGTATGCCACTCATCTTGCCTAAAGGTGACTCTAGGTAGCATACAATCGTTTACAAAAATGTGGTTTTTTGGGGGGGTTGATAAATATTTGGTAATATTTAAGGTCTTTGATAATGTAATAGTATGTAGGAATGACTGGGGGAGATGGGCAGGGAAGAAGTGTTGCTTAGGGAATATTAATCTGACTTGGAAAGGATCCACTCTAACTTCTCAGCCTGTAAAAAGAGATGGTAGGAGATTTGTACTTTCATATTTGCATGTTTCTGTTATTGTAGCATATAATAAAATAGAATTAGCTCGCCTGGTCCTGTTTCCTGTCTGGCCTACCAGACAAACTTCAAAGTCCGTATATGTACTGCACTCTTCAATTTATGTGTTTATTATGAATGTTCAATGACAAAAAGTAAAGCTGAAAGCCTCAGTACATTATCAAATGTAGCTTTTGAAATCCATAATATTCTCACTTCCATGCTGGATTCTTGTTTGAGTCTGAAAGATGACACTTAGATATTCACAGCCAAGGCTGACTATAATATACCCCTATACTAGCCTGTCAGCAATATGATTAAGCTTGTTACAATATATCTTTTGATTCATTTTCCAATTTTGTCCAAGCTCAAGAGATTGTATCCATCTTGTACACTGTAGGTTATTCATCATCAGTTATGATAAAAACAAGCAAGGCCTGGGTTTTATGATAACACTTCAGTTGGTTAAAACTGTTATTGTCTAAGTCAAAATCCTTAAAATACCTTGTAACTTATAAATAAAACATTAGAATGCAAGGGCCAAGATAGATAAACAAAAAATAGATGAAGGCAGTGTTTCAGATGTGAATATGAAAAGTTGCTTAGGGAATGAGAGGAGTGGAGCTCATTTAAGCAGCTCCATGATCCTGAAAAGATATGTAGCTGCTTTAAGAAATCTTCAGCAGATGCTGCCTTTATGGTCCTACATTCTCAGAAGCAATTTTTGGATCTAGGTTAGGCAATTCACAGTTTTAATATACAGTATATGTTTGTGTGAATGTGCATGTACACAAAAAACTACCTTTATCTGATTCTCTTTTCCAGAATAATGTAGATAGTGAATCATTTCGAAGCAAATGCAGAATGATGAACTATTAATATTCAACATCTATAATATAATAACAATTAAAATCCTTTTCGGGAAAGAAAAATAGAATGTACACATTTTAAATACAAGGTAAAAAACTGTTTAAGTTTATTGCTTATTTGTTGTATTTATGTTCAGCTTGAGATATATGGCCTACAAGAAGGATATTGATATATAATTTGAGGTGTATTCTAATAATATTAACTGTTATGACAACAAAATTCAATTAATTTAGCTTTAATTTAATACTTTGCTAATTAGTGATTTAATTAGTGATTTCTTGAC
Organism: Pareas carinatus; assembly: GCA_032468095.1. Lineage (NCBI taxonomy): Eukaryota > Metazoa > Chordata > Lepidosauria > Squamata > Pareidae > Pareas > Pareas carinatus. Next base: position 239,226 of record JANHFO010002696.1, read on the forward strand.
TACTGTCATGGTGTCCATAAACTCTGAGTTATTGGTAAATACGCTACCAGTTTCCATTAAATATGACACAATTTCTTTGAAAAGAGAAGAAATTTCACCAAAATTGTTATAGATGGACTGTGTGACTTTGAGATTGTTTATTTGGCTAAGAAGTCTGTATGATGTTTTGTCTTTGATTTGACAATCAACTTGCGGTGTAATTTCCTTCACCTCCATTAAATACCTAGGGAAAACATTACAAACTAAATCTTTCCCTGGAGCTTTTTCAGATATATGGGCAGCAAAAGCTAGAAAGCCTTCAACGTGATGGAAAAACAGCATCAGTTGTAATATTCTCTGAAACCTCTTAACAGTAAATTTAGAAATATTGAATCTGAGTACAAATTCATTTTGATGAGGCTTTTCATACGTAGAGATGATGTTTTCCACTTTATTGTGATATGGGGAGTTGGGGGGAGGGTGATCTACTTTTCTTCTTCTTGGCGCTTTGCTCACCATAAAGCGCTATGCAATTTCTTCAGCTGTGCCTATTCTACATTTGAACCCTTGGCCTCTAGTGAAGTGATACAACTACTCTATTTTGCTATGTAAAAGAGGGCAAGAGTTTAGAAAATAGAAAAAAGAACTCTTTCAAAAATGAGGAAAGGGAGGGAGCGGGGAGAATTCTGTCAGGAGTTTCAAGATTTCATTATTGTAGCTTATATTATTAGAGTTCCAGTATTTGGAAGAGTCTGTTTCATGATCTGACCTGCCTTGAAGCCTTGACATCAACCTTGAAAGCTTGACAACATTTTCCCATTCATCCCACTTATACCAAAGAAAGTCAAAGTGGGGTCACTTAAAGTTTTTTCCTAGATCTTCTCTTCTCAAGGTTAATTCATGTTTTGCTAGTGGACTCTGCGTATCTTCTCCAAGATAATGTCTATGCTTCCTTACATCTTCTCCAGTGTAGATCTCTTCAGATCGATTAAATACGGTTCCCATGTTCCACAGCAATAGTTGATCAAAATTAATGGGAATTTTTGTGGAAGGCATATGGAGAGCATCAAGCGAAGGAATAAATGTGCTAAGATTTTGGCAAGTAATATGCTCCTTCATTCCAGCTTTGTTGCTGCAGTATCCACAGTTTCAAAGTTTCTTAGCAATGTAAAGTTTATCTCCACATATTCTGAGTATGCATTAAACTATGTGCCTTGACTGCCCATTTGATATTTCCCACTAGACAAGTGTAACATCATCAAGTACAGCAGAACACACCCATGAACATTAACTAACAATCAGTAGACATGATAAAAATTCCTTAATTTCACAACCTATATACAAATTTAACCATAGTTTCAATTGGGAAAATGTGACAGTCCTAGACTAGGCCAAGTCCAAAAATGCCAGGAAATTTCTAGAAACCTGGCACCTCTGCCAAATTAGCTATCAATAAACCCATAGACAGTAACAACAACTGTAGACTATGTAAGAGACAAAACCAGCCCAAAGGGGAACAAAAGACTCAAGCACTTCTCCACCAGCAATCAGCACCCAAATCAGCATGGATTAACTCCAAGGTTAAGATCAGACCAACAGTCAAGTAAACAATGCTCCAATCGAGAAATTGTCAAAGAACCAATAGTGAACAAACCCAACCAAAGAACCTCTAAGACCACCCCCACCAACACTGGTAGGGCAAACCACCAGAATATAAACTGATAGTAAACAACACTCCTCATTAGCACCAATGACATTGCCTAGTTGTAAAGTGGTAAGAAAGGTCATAAAATGGGGCAAAATTCACTTAGCAACAGAAAATTGGGGTTCAATTATGGTCGTAAGGTGAGGACTACCTGTAGTACTAACAACGTTATCAATTTATCACCTCTTAAAATACAACAAATGATCTCTTCTTCCCATATTTATTTATTTATTAAACACATTTAAATGTCACTCAATTCACACACAATGATTCCGGATGATTTCACAGTTTACGCTCTCCCAATCTTAGAGATATCGCAATCTACAAAGGCTCCTTAAAAGCTACCAGAGACAACAACAAATCTATTTTAATCTTCAAATAAACCAACTGTATATTTCTTCATTTTAATTTAAGAGTCTTGATTCTGATCGTTAATCCCTTAACTTTTAACAATCTTGATCTTTAATCCCTTAAAATTTTCTAAAGTTTTAAATATCTATCCATTTGACATAAATGGTGATTTACAAACCTATTATGGAGACTTTCTTTGAATAGGTAAAACTAAATTAGAGTATCATGGGAGGTCATTTAATTATGTATTTATATCATTATTTTCTCCCCCCTCCGCCCCTCCAACTGCCAAAATAAAATGCTTGGGTCTTGGTTAACATTGGGAAGCTGTAGTTTATTTTATCTGCATAGGTAGCAAAAGATCGACGGTCACCTATTAGCTTCAGTGGTGAACAAGATTAGTTTCACTACAGAAGAGAGTGAAAATGAGAAGGGTTGCAGGCTTGTATGCACATAGTCCAGAAAAGATTATGAAGAAAAACAACACAAGAATATACCATCATTTGCTTTGGAAAAATAAAAGCAGAAATTGATAAAAATTCCAGAATCTCAATCAATTTGATTAAATATATATTCCTCCATTAATTTTGGATAGTGCCATTTCCCATGTCAGGATTGCATCTGTTTATTCTTTTGCCTGCACTCTGATCCATTTTTTTCTCTGCAAATTCAAATAGGGTATGACATATAACATAGAATGGACTATATTTGAACAAACATGCAGAGTCCCAGAACTATTGGTGATATTACTAAATTCTGTAATAGAGTTGCCTGAATATTTAAGAGGGCAAAGCTTTCAGCTGCCTCTTGATAGGTTTAGTTTCTGTTCTCTATGAAAGCATTGTTGATATTAAGATCACAGTTTCTAAGCTTATGATTAAATCTTTAAATGTAAATAACAACATATGACATTTTCTTTTTCTCTGTGTATTTGTGTGCATACACACATACCGAGAAAGCGTCAGAGACAGAGACAGAACTAAGAAATTTAAATTAAATATTTGTTAACAGCAGGCCAGTCTATCTCTGCTTTGCTTTCTTACACCATTTGGAGTGAGTAACTTACACAAAAGAGCTGTTTTGTTATTTACGAATTGGTCATATTGGCCAACTATGAGATTTGGAGTTTTGCTTAGGGCTAAGTAACTGTCTTTGGATTTAATGTGAATTTGAACATACTGACTTTAGCCACTTAATAATTCCTGAGGGAAGAGAATTTTATATCAGTTGAAGCTAGACTGAATATTGAAAAATACGTCAGTTATCCTATAAACCTAACCAATTTCATTTATATTGAGTTTTATTTACTACACTTTCTAAAATTCACTCAGGTTTTATTTTTAGCATAAAAATATCTCATTTCACTCTACTTTTGTTTCTGCCTACAACTAAATCTACACATTTATACAAGGATTGAAACAACAGAATTTTATATTATCAGGAATTATGAAAATCTTAATAATAAACTGGAATCTGATATTTGATGTAGCCTATTGAAATTACTTTTCTAATATGATCTGTGGCATCTCCCCCCCCCAAGTGTCTCAGTTTAGAGTTTAACAATGTAGAATTATTTGCTTTATTATTGCTCTTAAACTCAGGACAAAGATTTGCACTCTGAATTCTCTTAAATCTTACTCTATTTTAAAAAATATATCCCTTAGAGAAAATAATTACAACTCAAAAATCCTTGAATCTTCAATTGTCATTCAAATACTATAATTTACTTTAAAGTAATTCACTGTATTATAATGACGAACTGACAAAACTGTCAATTTGGAAACACAAGCTGTATATATAATGAAAAATTACTAAGAATTATGATAGCATATTCAATATTTCTTAGCGCTTTTGGCTTAATTGCATAAACATTCATTTCTATGAGCAATCTACCTCTGCTTTACGATGAAGTTGTCAGTGGGGGATCCTCTGATGAGAAAATATGAGGCTTTGGTTGCAAGACTAAAACAAATAGGATAAATTGGTGAAAATTGTCCACAAAATAATATAACTCCAGTTAAGCCTAGGTAAAGCTTAAAATGTAAACAAGTGCTTCTCCACTGAAGGAGGGAATTTTGTGTTTGTTGCCATGAAACTATTTAAGGCTGATTTATTGTCCTAGTACTTATATGGAGCCCTGTTAAGTCATGCCCCAATTCCTTTCATCCAGAAACTATGCAGTCAAATGAGGCATCCCTACCAGCTACAGTCTGGATTACCCAAGATATGGAGACCTAGTGAGCTTTAAATTCTGGTTAACTTTAATTTCCTTCCAATGGGCCCGACTCCTATAAAAATCTTTTTATCAATTTAATTCATTCTAGAAGAGATCTTGGGCAAATAAACTGTGGCTTAAATTCTCTGTATGCTTCTTAAACAGCAAGCCCTGGAATTTGACTGGCAAAGCATATTAAAAATAGTCCTTTTCAATACTAGCTCCCGAAAACTGAATCTAAGTCTGAATGTCTTATCATATTGGAACTATCATGAGACTTCTCAGGTACAGTTTAATGATGCTCTCTATTTGATCTACTAGAAGGCAGATTTACTAGGACTTTCTTCCTTTGGTAGCTCAGGGATGGTAAAAATCTTGAAATGCATGTTCCATTTTACTGCAAATGTTATAGGGATATACTGTATACAATAATGTTGTTATATCCATTTCACTAAACATTCCAGACCATCCAGATAAGTTTCTTCTCATTTGTTTAGTGATAGACAGGCAAGCAGCCTGTTATTATCTATACAAGTAGTAACATTTTTCATTGCAGCACATAGCCAGTGGTAACGGATAACAAGGGGACATCAGTTCGTTTGGCAATCCATTTCTCTCCAGCTGTAGGCTATAGCCTTTTTTCTGCATTTAAACTATATGTTGCTTTACATGTTGCAATATTGTCTGGATATTTTGTTCGCATAAGTCATTTTTGTTGCTGACAGCAATAGTAAATAATTTACTATCTGTAAATTCTGGGATCTATATGGTCTATTTGTCCCATCTAATCCTCCCCTTACTTATTGAATTAAAAATTTGGATGAAAGGAAAAAAATAGTATACTAGAATTCCCTTTTTCTTCCTTATCATTGTCATTTTTCATGACCTAAGTTCCTGCAAAATTGAGTATTCAAGAAGATTAGGTTTCTAAATTACAATGTGAGTGTGTATAAATAGGGCAGTCAGATTTTTACACCAAGAGCAGTGACGCGAGCTATTATTCCAGGTGAGCTTGCAGATAATAGGTAGAATTCACACCTTGTTTCTATCGTTAGTGTGTGATACGTTTGATGTATTAAATAGCCCTCCTCCCCAGTCTTGCTACTAGTTGCATGTCTTTTGTCATGGTCAGGCACTAGTTTTTAATGGGATAATTTTGTACTTATTTGTAAAGAAGTCATAGTGGGAAAAGAGAATAAAGACAGCATGAAAGAAAATCTCTCAAGGGAACAAAGGTTTGTATATAAGATAGATATCTAATACAGGTGGTCCTTGACCACAATTGAGTCCAAATTTCTGTTACTAAGTGAGACATTTGTTAAATGAGCTTTGTCACATTTTATGGTCTTTCTTACCACAGTTGTTAAGTTAGTAACACAATTGTTAGGGTTAGGGTTAGGGTTAGGGTTAGGGTTAGGGTTAGGGATCTGATTTCACTGGAATCAGACTTTGCTTGCTAGAAGGTTACAAAATTGTAATCACATGATCCCAGCACACTGAGAACACTGCAACCAAATATGAGTCAGTTGTCAAGTGTCTGAATGTTGATCATG
>JANHFO010002696.1:245968-256848 GCA_032468095.1 Pareas carinatus
CACTGAGGACACTGCAACCATCATAAATATGAGTCAGTTGTCAAGTGTCTGAATGTTGATCATGTGACTTTTGTGATACTGTAATGGTCATAAGTGTGGGAAATAGTCATAAGTCACTTTATTCAATGCCATTGTAACTTCATTGTAACTTGTAACTAAATGAAGTGTTGCAAATTGAGGACTACTTGTATAAATATGAGTGGCCACTTTTCCATGTATCTTATCTCTTGTTGGACCTGAGAAGTAAAAAGCCTTTTATAACAAAGAAAAAAGTAATTAGGGCTGCAATTAAACAGTCAGATCTGACAATATGCTTCTAATGCCAAACATTATGGTTATAACAAAGAACCTACAAGTGACCCTTAGAAAAATTCCAGAAGTTCTATTTAAAATTTTGAAATACAATTGTTCGCGAGTAGTAGCATTATGACTTCTTCTTTGTCAATTCTGAGAATGCATTTTTAGAAGGATATGCAGTTTTTTAACCTGACTGAACTGTGAAGATTATAACGAGGCCTTAGAGAGTTTTATGACTATGAAAGCTTAAAAAATATGAGAGGCACTCCTTTCTCCTGAGATTCACATCCAATGACTTTTTTAACAATTCAGGTTGCACATAATACTAAGTTGGTGAAAGGAAACTGGCTCTTTAATGGAATTTGAAATGAAATGGTACCTTAAAAACGGTGAAAGCTCCATGTTCTTTAAAAAAATCCTGTAAATATCACCAGAGTCAGAAATCACTTTATTCGTCACTATAAATCATAGGAAAAGGGTGATAGTGTGGTAAAATGGTAATAATATCAAGCTTTCTATAAAGATTAACCTCTATTTTGACAGGCAAGGCCTTGCCAGTAAACTGAAAGCATATGTTGTTTAACATATAAAAACAACAGTTAGATTTCACATACCTGCGATAGATTTCAACATTTTGAATTGATGTAACTATTTGACATTTAGCATCTACATCATAAATCAATTTTCTCTTATTTGAAGCTCTCCAGATGCTTTGTAGTACAGTTCTAAGAACTGCCTATTAGTATGCCCTAATCCAATACATATGGCATATACTGGTTGGAAAAAATAGACTGCTCCTCCAGTATTTGATTCATGGAATAATAGGTTCAAAGTTTAGCAAGTATTATTTCATATTGGAAAATTGGCTGCAGATTTCTCTTTAACTTGAACTGCATTTCAACACTAGGAGTTGAGCAATCCCATGACAAACATTTGTGCCATATGATCAGGTGTCTAAGGGGTATTTTGTTATAACCTGAATAATAATTTTACCACAGTAGCTGCACTACTGTAATCAACCAGAAGCCAAGAAGTAGTTAAATTCATTGTATTTTTGATGACAAGTGATAATTTCTTGTAAGCCAAAATTCAAGTAGGAAAAGATGTCATTATTTACTTATTTATTGCAAGGTCAACTCCTCTATATAATTTAAGTTTCCAACAAAATGTCATTTGCCATGTTCTAAACTTCTTTAGTACTATATTCATCTAGAGCTAGCTCAAACAATGTCTCTGTGCTCACTTTGGCCAAATTTTTAGAGGAATTCTTTGGCCAGAATTCCTCCATCTTTCTCTTCTTTTTCTCTCTCATGGTGCTCTGCTCCCTATTGCACTAAAGAAGAACAAGCAATTTAAAATGCCTGCTGAAACATTTTAAGTTTTCAAATATTAGAAGAGCAATTGTTATGTTTCTTTTCTCACCGTGAACTCTGGCAGTTTTACCTGTTCAAATAATCAAAGTGGTGCTTTCTGCTCCTTCTGTGTTGAGGACATCTGAACTGCTGCTAATTCATAGTACAACCCAGTTCATGCTCTGTTGAAATGATTGCAGGCTGAACAGCCTCTGCCACTCTAGAGCACAGATGTGTTTATTAACTTCAGTCTGGAGAAGCTTTTTTTCCTGCATAGGAAACTGTTCCAGGAAGTATTAGAATGATACACAACGTTTCTAATGTTACATAAAATATGCATTACCTGATTGAATTGCACAATACAGGACTAAGTGAAAGAATTCAACCTTGAATTGTGGTTTGGGATTTCTTATGGAATTATTTTAGGCCTTGTAATGAAAATAAGTTCTTGTTTGATGATTCCTGTATTCTTGAATGGATGAGTAAAATAGCGTTTGTGTGATGTTCCTCTGTCAAACTCTGTGCAATCTTCAGAACACTTAAAAATCTGTCATCTGTTAGCTTATAGATACAATTTTGTTTTCTCTAGTTATTTTATTGTACCAGATATATCAGGAGCAACACTTTGAAATTTCTGGCATGCAATATTTAATGCAATGTTTATTACAGTTATAAACACCAAGCAACACAGATATTTGAAGTTATGTATATTTCTGAGGATTCTACTTCACTCTGCCACTGTTCATCTATGACAGTATCCTATCAAAGAATTACCTTGCATAGCATCAGCTCGGACTTCAACTGTTTTTCTAATGTTATTTTTTATAAACTAATTCATCTCTGTATGGTTATTTTGATTTATAGCAGTTGATTCATAAGATGTTCTAGATGTTGCTTTAAGACCTGTCATTGATGAGTTAATACATAGCAAAACATAGATTTTTTTAAAAAAAACTGGCATGCTACTAAAAGCAGGCATTGGTATCACAGACCATCACGTTATACAAATAAGAACTACAGTACATGGAGAAAAATATCTTGAGGGGTTCAGCTCTCAAATTCATGACTATACTCTTCTTTATTCTTTCCATGTTGTCACCATTATTGTAACTCTGACCTCACATGTCAGCTACTGCAATTCCCTTCTCTACCAACATTTTAAAAAGCACATTTGTGTCACATCAAGTCCTGTGGTATCATTTATGTCAATAAATCCTAGAAATGTTCTCTGGCAGTACCATTGCAGGGATATTATTACTAGGTTCTACTGATGTTACAAAACTCACTACTAAAATCATTTATTTCAAATGGCTATTGTAAGGTTTGGAATAACAGACTAATTTGCTCACTTAAGATGTACTATATTCTTTTATTTGAATTGCATTGCCACTATCTAAACAATCTCATTTTGAATCAGGAAATGGGGAAGAAATGATGAACTGAAGATGATTCTTTAGTGGAGCTAATTACTGCAATGGAATGAAGAACCAGCAAGTAGACCAGGTCTTTGCAATTCCTCCCTGGACAAGGAGATGACTTGAAATTACCCACAAGTGCTCTGAATAGTTGTTCCTTGCAAGGAGATTGTCTTCAATGCTCCTGAAATATTATATCACATTCAGCAATAAGTCTTACAATTTTAAGGAAATTTCGTAGATTTTATTTTAGGAATTTATTTCAGAAATACAGTGGATATAAAAAGTCTATATACACCTGTTACAATGCAAGGTTTTTGAGATGTAAAAAAAGTCAAACCAGGAAAAATTCCTTTTGAATTCTTTCCATCTTTAATATAACATCTAAGCTTACAATCCAGCAAATCCATCTTTGCTCCTTTCTCCTCCTGGGCTGAGAGAAAGTGATTGGCCCAAAGTCACCCAGTTGATTTTTCATGCCTAAAGTGAGACTAGAACCCATAATTTGCTTGTATGCAAACACTTTATCCCCTACACCAAACATGCCCTTTGAAGTAAGCAAGATCAAGAAGCAATCATGGCCGGGATTCCAGGAATGTTCCGTATTGTTGAAGAACAGAACACCAGAATCTCAAATATTCATCAATTTCTCTTTGCCTTATCTTACTAAACAAAATCAAGAGAGGATTATTTTGAGGGGGGGTTCTCATGTTTCAGCACAATCCAATACTCTATGTTGATGCTATATTACACTCAAAATGGACAGAATAATCCTACATACACAAATAATGCTGCTGATATTTGTTCTACTCATATTAAATATGAGCTGAGATATCTGCTGATAGTTCATTAAACTATAATTAGCCACCTTCTCAGTTCCAAATGATTAAAGATTAGTTTATTCTACTAATATTTAGGGTACCTTCTTGTGAAACCTCTGTGTTAGTGAGAATGTCCACATGCCACCTGCATCAAGAGAGATTTAATGAATTCAGGACAATGCGGACATGTTCCTCAAAACAATCACTTTTTCACAGGACCCAAAACACCATGGTACATCATCCCCAGAAACATAGCCAAATCTGGAATTCAGACTGTCAACCTGGTAGGTCAGACCAGCAGTAACCTTGACACTCCCCAAAAGTTGAGGCCCATATCCTCTTATGCTGTTTGCATAGCTTGATCCTCTGTCGTGACAATGCTAAACAGGAACACTCTCAATGTTCTCAGTTAACGATTTATCACACTTCTACTTCCCCCCTAACCTTTATCTCTACAGGTTTTTCTGCATGACCCAGTTTCATTGTGGTAACTGATGGATGGAATTTCTCTCGAGAAGGTAATCTACCTGCCTATTAGTGTTTGATTACCCGTTGGACATCAATATTCTTCTTAGGTTTTTGTTAAGCTGGCTAATGTTGTTGCAGATCTAGCTGGAGAAAGCATTTGTACCATATTTTCATCTGCATTTCCTGCAGTTTTGCTCCGCTTTGTTGAGGCATCCCTATGAATAATGCATCCTCTTCTAAGAGGTGACAGTTTCATTTAGAAATGGATGGTCAAGCTGTAAGGTATTTGCAGAGTACAGATTCCATTTCATAAGCAATAAAACACAACTGCAGCATTGATTTCCTTTTTTTTCAAAAATTTTATAGGGAAAATACATATACTAATATAGAACAGACATATAAACACAGAACATTCTACGTTTCTATAGACAATACTATCACTTTCATTAACTTATCCAAATATTTGTAAGCTGTACTACACTGCTGAAAATGGAAAGAGATAGTCATGAAAATCTAGATTTCTATATCTGTAGTTACGTTTTTTTATTGCTTTACATTCAATGGATTTTTTTAAAAAAACAACACTTCAAAGGGTATTATAGTATGCTGAAAATTAACCAGCCACACGGTTCAGTGGTAAAGAATTCCATCTGATTTACTTTCTTTCTCTAGGGTCCTTTCATAGAAAGTGTTGTGTTGGGCTGCTGCCCAAGGCATCCTTTGTTAATTGAATATAAATAATTATGCTTCCTACTTTCAAATGCTAGAACAGTTTTCCTGTTCTTGTAACACAATATGCCTGAAAGCTCCAATTGTTGCCTTGTACATTTAATTCTTTCCTCGCCAGTACATTTCTTCCATGCTAAGGCACGTTGCTGGGAAGTTGATAATCTTTAAATATAATACATGGTGATCAGCTAAATCAGCATTGGTAGGTAGCTAAAAGTATTTTGTTACTAAATATTTCTTCACTAAAGGTCTAAGATGGGGAACTTTCCACATTTTTCTTTCATTAGCCATAAATATATTAATGAAGCAGTCAATTAACGTGTCACAGTGACCCAAGATTGACAAGGTGGTTGAAAACTAAGGAAATAAAGAAAGATGACTTTCCAAAATCTCAAATATCGGCTATTATCTGTCACCAGTGAAAAAAAGTCTTGCTCTGCTTGGAAATGCAGTCAATACAGCCTTGCTTTTTAGGATGTCTTTGTTCATATTGTGGAATAAATTTTAGCTCACTTTAAAGAGCCCTTGTTTAATTAATAGAGTATGCATCAGTGACAGCAGACATGATTTTTCTAACAACTAATGAATTGTCAGTATAAATGTGGGATGAAATCAAGATGGCACCACTTCCAGTCCTGATTGGAATAATTCAGATTCTGCATGAGCATGTTTATGTATATACATATATAAGACAAGCAAAAACACAGTCTACTGGGATAACAACCTAATTAGAGGGGAATTGGCAAACCCTCTGCTTAGGCTGTGCCTTCCCAGCAAGTCTGCTTGTGGAAGTCAGGGTCAACATTTTTCTGGTTTGATCGTAGAAATCCCTATGCCAAGAGACCCAGTAGTAGATCTTACTACACAGACAGAAACAATGTCAGACATGAGGTCCTTCACATAGCCAGTTCCTATGCCATGAAGGGCTTTGTAAGTAACAGCTAGTACTTTGAATTTCAGCTTGAAGCCAGCCAGTGTCTTATGTAGCTTGCACAGCAAAGGGGTTACATTGTTGTACTGAGGTATGTCCGTAAATACCTGTGTTGTGTATTCAATATCAACCGCAGTTTCCAAGTTGTCTTCAAGACCAGCCTCATATAGAGTGCTTGACAATAGCCAAGACAAGACAACTAAGACATAAATGAATGTGAGAAATAGTTCCTGGTCAAGGAAGGGGTACAATTGATATATCAGATAAATCTGGGCCAAGCTTCCTCTAGCTACTACTGACTTGAGCAAGAGCTGCAAGTCCAGGAGGACCCCAAATCAGTTTTGTCTGGTAGAATGCAAGCTCCTCAGTATTAAGGTTGTGAAATGCACGGTATCAGGACAACTAGTACTTGGTTTTGTCAGGAATGTGTTTAAATAATACACTGTTTGAGTTAAAGCAGTAAAAAGAGATTTGATAATAGTAAGGAATAATACACACCACTGCTCTTCATTCTCAAAATTTTGAAAGAAATTTTAGGAAGAATTAGGAGAGGCCATTGCAAACAGCAGCAAGCAGAAGTATCGCTTGTGTGGTTTCTTTTTGAAACTCATTCTAAACATTTTTAATTTCTTTTTTTAAAAAATGTTCAGAAAAGAGATTTAGATTTATCAAATAATTATAGTTTACTAATTAACTACCGGTCATTTCTCTAATGTATTTGGTGGGGTTTGTAGTGCTGGACATATTTACTCTGTATCTGGGATCCTGATAGCAATTAATCACAAGCCATTTTGGAAAGCATAAATGCCAAATCTATTTTATGCTTCTATGAAAGCCAAAGGGAAGTTCTCACTATGTCTTGGAAAAGCAGGCACACTCATGCATCACAACACTATACAAATCAGTAGAAATCCAATGTTCCATCAAGATAAACGTTCATTATACTTCATCAGATTCAATCTCTCAAAGAGAAAGAGAAGATGTCTCTGAAAATATCATTGATTTGATTAGGTTAACTATCCTTATAAAAGACTTAATTTCACAGAGTTCCTTTTGATAGAAGGACACTATTGTAGGCAATAATAATCACCATCTGTTTATTGGACCCGTGTCCCTCCTGGTTGGTGCTGGCCTCCCGGGAAGTGACATGAGGCTGGCTCCAGGCTATTGTGAGTGCTTCATTGAACGAGGGTTTCTTGCCACCCTCCTTAAAGGAAGCAGTGGTCAGGCCCCTCCTCAAGAAGCCCTCACTGGACCCAGCTGATTTAGGAAATTACCGTCCGGTCTCCAATCTTCCCTTCTTGGCGAAGGTTGTAGAGAGTGTGGTCGCGTATCAGCTCCCCAGGCACCTGGAGGAATCGGTCTATCTGGATAGACCCTCACAGACCAAAGTCCCAACTCCAATAGAGTCAAAATGACATATACGAGAAAAGCAAAATTTACCTATAATGGATGTTTTTAAAGCCCATTTCTCATTTTTACCTCCTTGGTGTGGGGAAGTCCAATTTCGAGTAATGTTTCTACTTCTCTGGCTTCCCACGGCCACTGCTCCCCCACGTTGGTTCCGCCCACAAACATAGCAATTTTTAATTTCAAGTGTAGATGCGATTCTCTCAGCCAAATCAAGGAATAAATTCTGGGTGTACTGGCTGATTCCTTTAGCTGCCTGGGCATTACCCATAGCTAGCTCCTCATAAAAGGAATAAAAACACTGAGTGCTGTTTGGATTCTACAGCCTTTCTTTGAACCTCTATTTGGATCTTTGTCACTGGATCTCTTCCAAAACCCTCTATACCAAATTCAAATTCCCTGATTCCTGGTTTAGGGTCATAAAATTTAAAAAACACAGGAGTACACGTAACCCTCCTGTTAAGTTGAACCAGCTCTTCTTACTGGTGGTGGATTCAGGTGATCTGAGTTTTGTGGTGTACCAATAAGTCGGGGTTGATCCTGAACCTCCTACATATTTCCTTTCCAACCTATCCTCCAACCTGTGTGACCACACCTAGTCTGTGTTCCTTTGTCAATAGCATCACAGGCATCAAAACAAGTCTTGTCCTTCCTTATTGGTGGCTGTTGTTTCATTCATTCCGGCTAGGGACCTTTGTATTTTATTGTTGGCATAGATCCAGGTGCTAATTGTGGATAGGTATTCTATCCTTTGGGGATTCAAACAAACCCCTTTCCCCTGATACTACCCATGTGGAGTACTGTGTGTGGTTATGAATACAGATTCTTCTAATTCCAGTACAACTGTATGAGGAGTGATAGGTCAGAGCGGTGGTTACCTTTATGCCATGCTTGGTGACCTTAACACAGGGGGAGCAATCAATCTGGTTCTGAGAACCGAATGACCTGCTGGGTCCAACATAGTCCAGTTAGCACCAAAATCAAAATCTCCCTCCAACAACCGATCTGATTCTTGCATATCCTCCTCTGAGTCAGGGTCAGGGTCAAACTCATCATAGATGATACCGTTGATTTCAAATATAACTGGATCTTGTGGTTCTGTTTCCCACTCAGCAGAGTCGTCTGGTGCGAATGGGAAGTCCTGCAACACTACAGAGTGAAGAGAAAGGTCGGTAATTACAGGTGTAGGAAGAAAGACAAGTGTAGGAAAAGATGACACAGTGGATTCTGGAGTAGTTTCATGGCACACCAAGGCATGGGGCGATGCAGTGGCAGTTTCATTCCTTCCAGTTGCTCCGATTGCCAGCGCACGTCTGGAGGAGGCGGTGGTTTCAGGCGGGTGATGCGGACCCACGATTTCACTCCTTCAGCCTTGGCAGCCGTTGGCGTGCTCAGTTAAAATTGCGCAATAACTGCAATTATTTAATGAAAATATTTTAACTACCTTAATGGCAGAATGCACACTTCGGATCAGATCACATCAGATGTTCTTTTCTCTGTTCCTCAGTCATATTTTTAAAAGTTATGATTCAATGGTGAACGTCCCAAAATATATCCAGGTTCCAGCATGCAGGAAGGCCCCGAGGGGCTCCTGCTAAGAGTCCCGGCCTGATCCAGAAGAAGGCCCACCCCCTCCTCTTCTCTCTTCTTCTCCCCTCATGCTGCAGAGAGGAGGGAGGAAGCGGGCCGGGTCAGTCTGGGAGGGAGCCAGGAGGAGGAATCCCCCAACATCCAGGCTGAGGGATCCTAGATCGGCCCAGAGAAGGAGCAGAAGCAGTTGTCTCAAGAGAGGGATCAGCCGGGTGGTATTTACAAAGGGGGATGGGCAGGGCTGGGGCTAGCTCCTGAGGTGGGGGAAGAGAGAGGAGAGGGTTTTTTCAACATATCTTCACCATCAGTTGGTCATCCAATCTCCAATCCCTCCTCCCCCTCTGCCCATAATACAGTCTCCAAGGGGCAGGTCCCTCACCTGGGAGGGGGCTGCTAAATGGCCTGGTTCCTCCCTGCATGGGAGAGAAAGACACAGAGTGAGTCTCTGCCTTGTCCGGATCCTCCCGGGAGGACAGATCTCCCTCTCCACCATTCAACCTCTGCAGGTTCGTGAAATTCTCAGAAGAGGCCCAGATGAGCCACCCCTTCGTCGTGCAGTTCAGCCTCCAGTCCCCTCATCCTCCGTCTTGCTCCCCCCTGCGCTCCTCCTCCTAGAAGTCTCAGCGTCTTTTTCTACGGCGTTGATCAGAACAGGATTCCAAACGGGGCATCACCAATGCGGGAATAAAGCGCTACCATCACTTCCGTGATCCGGATTCTGTCCCCCTGGTGATGCCACCTGGGACCGAATCAGGTTTTTTGGGAGGATGCAGCACACGGCTGGCTCCGACGTTAAATGGTGGTTTATTAGGACACCCAGATCCCTCTCACAGTCACTACCATTGAGCCAGGTGGCAGCCTATTCTATACTGTAGATTAGCTCTGACCTGGCTCCTTCCCTCAAACACACACACACGCACGCACACAGACACACACACAACGCACCCAAAGAGTTTGATCCATTCTGTTTTATCTGAGAAACAAAGGAAATCATTCCTGACCCTTTTACATCTCCACATTGAGCCGCAGTTCAGCAATTCTTCAGCCAGAGGGCAGAGCGGACACGAGGAGAGAGGCGGCTCCAGAGTCTCCTTTTCCAATCAATTCATCCTTAGGGAGGATTGTGAGGGGAGACCAAGAGGAGATCCACCTGGCAAAGGTCCTCTCCTCTCAAACGGCTCCACTACTTTTCCCCTACTTTTTACAAATTCCCCAACCCTGTGATGGCCAAGTCTTTGATTTCCACACACTTGGAAAACAGAACAGTTTTGTCATCTTTCGATCCCTACTTTCACAGAGGTTCCTGACCACCTTATGGCCACCGAGCCTTTCTTTTCTGCCTTCTTGGGAAACGGGGCAGCTTCTCATTGGAGGGACCTTCCGCCCAGCCGGCTTCTCATCTTCCGGAGGGTTCCTTGTACCAGCCGCTTCTCCTCGGGGTCTCCCCTCCCGAGGACCGTCTGGCTGTAAGGAAAAGGGAGTCCACCTTCCCCAGCCTACTTCTGAGGAATACAGCCACACCCGGCAGTTTCATGAGCTCTGAAAGAACAAAACACACAAATGCACACATCTTGCCCTCGACGGACGCTGCCTCCGGTGCCTCCTCTGAGTGGGAGATTACGGGCAGAGAGGACAAATCACTCCCTTGATGCTGCTCTGTAGCCGTCCCGACGTTTCTCTGCAAAGACAAGAACCAGGGGAAGCTCAAAAGGATCCGCCAGGGACCGTCCAGTTCCTCTCCTTGTAAGAGGAAGAGACCCAGGAGAGGTTTCTACCCTTGTTTAGTCACAACCTCTCCCGGCCGCTCCTATTCCCAGACGCCGGAAGGTCCCCATCTTCCTTCAGTCATCAAAAAAAAAAAGGATAC
>JANHFO010002696.1:256948-285994 GCA_032468095.1 Pareas carinatus
AAGAAAGAAAGAAAGAAAGAAAGAAAGAAAGAAAGAAAGAAAGAAAGAAAGAAAGAAAGAAAGAAAGAAAGACAAGACAAGACAAGACAAGACAAGACAAGACAAGACAAGACAAGACAAGACAAGACAGTTGTAACTTCAAATGGTCACAAAGTGAGCTGTTGTAAGTCAAGGGCTACCTGTAAAAGCTTCTCCAAAAAATTCTTCCAATGCACATTTAAGCCAAATTGAAGCGTCAGAAAATAGCAGAGTCTGAGCAAAGGAAAACATGGGAGAGTTTTCTGGAACATTTCTATTTAGTTTGCTTAGCCAATTGTTCAGAGCATGGATTGAAAGAAACGGAAAATTCTCTTACTAGAAGGAAACAGACCAGACAATATCTGCGCAATGGATGGATGCTGCTAATGCAACCCTTGACAACAATAAAACTTGTTAACATCTCGGGAATAATTAAAGTTCTACCTTTTTCACATATTCAATGACTATATTGCTACTTTTTTGAAAGATTTCACATCCTTTCAGTCATTTACTGAATAAATTTTGCACTTTGGAAGGGTTTATTTTTTTTAACTTTCATAGAAAGGAGTGGATGCTTCCCAATAGTTAATGGAAAAAATGAATGCTGGGGAAGATCTAAAGACTGTAAAGATATCATTATCTTAAGGAAGAAGGCAATGAAAAATTTAGTAAATATCAGGAAGAATAAAAATACTTCAGTGATGACAAAGAGAAGAATCGTTTAAAGCATGGTCCTTTCAGGTTTTACAGAGTGGTGGAAACTGGGCATTGAGAAAGAGTGAGCACAAGGAGATAAATCTGTTTGCATAAGGGCTTATGAGATAAATTATAAAAGTACAATTGACTGGAAAAATAATTAGTCTGCCCAGTTAGTTCCAGAGGGATTGTTCCCTTATCTACAAGGGCAATTCAGGGGAGGGGGGGCACCTGCATTTGGTTTTCAAAGACAGACACTCGCAGATACAGAACTTTTATCATACACCTTAGAAAACTACAGCATTACATTCCTTTTCTACATAATCACAATTCAAATTGAGGCATTTGTCATAATGTTTTGCAAAGTTTTAAATTCCTTCTGCAAGGATAGCCAGAATAGGCGGGAGTTGCTCAACGCCAAATCTGGGCTATAGGGGGGATGGTTAAAAACATCCCAATGTTGGAACTGCTCCAAATGTTCTTGGGTGTGTCTAGCGGTGCATGGGCGAGCATTATCATGAACCAACCCACACCGGAAGTCAGCATGTCCCGATGCTTGCGTGACACTGCTTTGATGATGACCATGCGCTTTGCAATGCTGTTCCAGGGTGGCTTCATTTCCAGAAGGGAGATTTCTTTGCAGAAGGAATTTCAAACTTTGTAAGACATTATGACAAAGGCCTCCATTTGAATGGCGGTTATATCAAAAAGTAATGCAATGTTGTCATTTTCTAATGTGTATAATAAAAGTTCTGTGTCTGCGAGTGTCTGTCATTGATAACCAAATGGAGGTTTTTTTCCAAATTGTCCTCGTATTTAGGAAACAAAATTTACCTGCCTCCAACAAGATAATCAATTTGGAATCTTCAAATCTGATCTGCTTCTACCTGGATCATAAAAGGACATAAAAAGCACATTTAGTGATAACACTGGAATATGTATGAATAAACAGGACATGAATAAACATGAATAAACGGAACAATACCTCCTGCCTACCAGATATCTGGAAGCTAGCCCTCACTAACAAATGATTTTCAGCCATGAAAACCAATACCGGACCCAAAACAACACAAGACACCACCACCAATCCCCCTCACCAGACCCAAACCCAATCCCTTCCTATAAACGCAAGACAACCACCATCCAAAAACCAGACCACGGCTATATCACTAGCTGTCACACACCCTGACCCCCAAACCAAACAAACTGACACATGCCAAGAACACAGACCCAGACCTCAAACCCGAAGCCAAACCAAAACCCAGAACACTACATCCCAGCCATCCACTCAGGATACCACATCACAAAACTTAGGAAATCACAACACAAGAACTCAAAAAGTTGCAACACAACAAACGACCCAGGAGATCAGAGCACAAGACCCAGGATACCACAACACAAGAACTCAAAAAGTTACAACACAACAAATGACCCAGGAGATCACAGCATAAGACCCAGAATACCACAACAAAAGAACTCACAAGGTCATCACACAACCTATTTCCCAAACCATTATGACACAGGAGGCTAATGGAAAAGAAATTACTACTAACGACCCAGAAGATTACAACACAAGACCCAGAATGCCACAACAGCAAAACTCACAAGGCCATCACACAGACATTATACCAACACCCACTTCACCAACCAATCAAGAAACAACATCACAGCCAACCAGCCCAGCACATCAAATCCCCTCACCAGTATTTAAAGAGAAGGCATCTCCCATCACACTTTGCTCACACCAACATGAAGCCGAAAGCACTAGCCTGAAGATGGCGAGTGGGACCTCTCCAAAACGTCGCCAAGATACTCTCAATCTTACACGGGAAAAGACCCGAACACACCTAGACTTACATACCTGTATCCATGAGAATCTATGAAAACAAATATATATAAATCAGTGATCTGAATATTTATTTAAGAATAGTAGTCTATGAACTACTAGGTAGCTCAAGCTGAAAGACTCAGATGTGCCAGTCAGTGATTGTGAGGAAGCCATTTTATTTGTGACAGTGGTGAAGAGAAATGTGACAATGTTTTCTTTTTGTGAATTGAATCTGAAGAAGGTAGACAATTTCCCTCAACCCTGCCGGCAGCTTCACGGATTCCCAAAGTTAAAGGTTAAACACCAACGATTGTGGACATATGTTTATGCTCTGACATTTATCTGTCTGCCCAAATCTGATAGATAATTTTCCCCAACTTTTTTTGTTTTTGTGCCTCATGCGTTTCCATTATGTGAAGAGTGCTGGAGCAGAAAATAACTGGCTGAAGAGATTGCCATTTTAGTATCTTACAACTTTTTTTGGTTTTTTTTTCCTTCTTAGATTCCTCAGCAAGTTGTTTTTATTTGCAAGTTTGAATCCATTTGCAGGGTCTCATTGCTAATCTTCAGTTAAACAGCATTTTTTACTTTCTCAGAATTCTAGAAAGAGACCACCACTGAAGCAAGAAGGAAACCAGGGAGATTCCATCCTGTCATTGAAAATGCTTATGCTTTTCCTTTTCCTGCTTGAATTTGACAACTGAATTATGGAATAGAAAGTGGCATGTTAGCATCTGGCAAAGATGACAAATTGTACTGCCATATATATATTTGTATACCGGAAAAAAGAAACTTCAAAAGGCACTAATTCAGAATTTTTGAAACCAACGAGAATATATATTTTTTGTGACCTCTGGAGATTTAAAACAAGACTGTGCATCTGAGGCTAGTTTATATGGTTGCATTTATGACCCTAGAAGCTGACCTGTCTTACAAACTTCGAAACACACCTGACTAAATAATGTTCTCCATACCAAAAAAAGATAAGACAGAAACCATCTTGAACTCACAATGATGGGGAAATATATTTGTGTCAAGCTGTGCAAACAGGAAATATATTATATGACTTTCAGTCAACCATTTCATAGTGTTCTCCCACTCCAACCAGTAAGGTCCCCGGGGTCTAAAACAGAAGCATGTTATATCAACCATCTGTGGTTTGAGATAAGAAACTGCTGGAGGGTCACAGAAGAAATAAAGTAATTGAAAAATTGGGGAAAGGCAATCTGGTAGTCAACCATTATATAATTAAAACTGAATGGTTTGCCTAGGAAAAGGGTCCAGAATGAAAGAAAATAAACGTTAAAGAACAAAACCCATCTCTATGGGATATTAGAAAAAGAAGAATGCTGCAAAACTTGTTCTCCAATTTTTTCATGTTCAGAACAGATGTAAACATGAGGAACATGTGACTCACAACATACTAAGGGTCTATTCCCAAAAACATATGCTTAAGCTGATTCCACTTATTGTAATGTGGAATACTAACTTTTGGATATGATAAAATATAACAAAAATGGACCTGGGAATTATTGAGTGTCTCCTTTAAATTTCTTTCTCTGTTTTCCTCTCTGTGATTTAGACTCTGAGAAGATGACTTTACCTCAGCGGGGGAAACAATCCTGGATTTATTTATTTTTTACTTTTTATTAGAAGGAGTTTATTAGGAGAGGAATGTGTAGGCTCATAGTTGCTATAAATTGCAAAAGATAACTTGTATGTGTAGAACTATGATGCCGATTTTTAAATGAATGTCTTCTTTACTGATAAAGACGAGCTTCTATAAAATTTAATCAGATGTGATTTATTCAAACAGATACATCACCACGGCTGCTCGCATAATGACACTTCTCATCCCTCTGTCCTAGATTGTCCTCAGCAGCTCATTAAGCTTTTGAAGCTACTATGATAAGAAAGTAAGAGTTATTAAGAGTCTACTTTACTTGTGTAAAGGCATCCATCAACAAAATTATACCCTTGGATCTGAAATTAATTAAGAGGTAAATTATGCAATTTCAAGAAATTCTTACCTAATTTTGGCCCTTGATATTAACAGTCATGCAATCGTGTGTGTGTGTTTATCTGTCCATCTGTCTCGCTATCATCCATCCATCCATCTATCCACCCTTTAAATTTAAAATATTATAGTCATATAGCCCCAGTGAAAGTTTTAAATAGAAAGTAGATTCCTGATATTGTGAATCCTGTCGTCCTAGATTTCTTGTATTAAGTTGGTGATAGCAGCTTTTGCAGAAATGTCCAAAACTATGGTTCTTAAGGTTGCTCTAGTTTATACCCGATATGGTATACATTGAAGCTGGCTTCTATGAAATAGGTATCTGTTGTAATGGGACTTCTGAGTGTATCAGGATTATTAGACATACAATTCTGCTCTTGCACCCATCAAGTATATGTAATGACATTGTGATGACTGCTCTGGATGATTCCTCAGATACTTCTCTAGATGACAGCTTGAGGGAGGATGAGCTGGTTGCTGGCATGCTGGGGACTGAGTAGATGGATGGCCCCAAAAAGCAATCTGAAAGGGATTTGACTGAGGCTGCAGCTGGGAAAGCATGCAGCTGCAGCCAGTCAATTAGTAGTATCAGGAACTGCCTTCTGCACCTGATCCAAGAACACATAGGGCAGAGAAAAGGCAAGAGCAGACTACTCAAGAGGAGAAAGCCTCGTCCTTCTTGATAGGCTGCACTGGAAGCTGGCTATTTATTCCATCAGACAGAGGGAGGCATTGCTAGGAACAGTGTTGTAGTCTCCATTCAGTAAGCATTGAAGAGTCAGTTTGTATCAACAAGAATAGGTTTGTTGCAGACAGACAAGCACGTACTGATCAATGAGCAGTATAATATAAAAGCAGCAAAGACTGCTGCACAACAGGCTTACATACAAAATGGCCCCTAGGTGGCAGTCAATGGGCAACTGACATTTTCCCACGTTAAGGACCCCTGGAGACAAGCAGTCTGAGCCTGCTTGGGCTTCAACTAATTTAGGACAATGACTAAGCAAAATGTACATTAAGCTCAATACATTACAAACAGCATTTTTTTTCTAACTGTGTGTCTTCTGGTTGTTGTGATTCCTGCCTCACTCTGGATTGATGCCATGTTTGGAATTTAATTGTGCCTTTGAAATCCTTGACTTTCTTGCCTCCTGAGCTGTCTTGTGTATGGATTTCAGTTTTGCCTGGTAGAACTATTCTGTTTGAAAAAGCTTCATCTGCTTTGTGGACTATTGGGCCATTGCTCTGTGGACTAACCTTGGTCTACTTGTGGCTGAACTTCATTGGAACAGTTCTGGGGTTTTCAATGAATGGAATTGCTGGGGAATATAAATAAGCTCACTAAACCACAGTTATGTGCATGTGTGAGCAGGACAACACAGATATAAGCAAAGTCAGCTCAAATGAATCTAATGCTGAAGTAGGGGGGGAAGATACTTCTGATGTATTTCTTCCTGAACACCCTACTTTGCAATCAATTATCTCTAAAAGTGTTCACTGTTTAGGTATCACTTAATATTTGTCCTCAGACAAAGGACTAAGTGATTGAAGAGGCAGCTATCACAACCACTTTACAATGCACTATTCTTTGGAAACTCCTTTGAATTTCATTTATGAAATATGACTGGGGAGACAAACCATTTTATAGAATTGCATGTCTGAAGCTTCATGAAATGTTTGCTTCAGATAGCATGTTGAGAAGGTACCATGTTTCCTTGAAAATAAGACTGTGTTTTATATTAATTTTTGCTCCAAAAGACGAGGTAGCGCATATTTTCCACTTAGGTCTTTTTTGGGGGGAAATACGGTAGTAAATGTGTCAATCTGGCTGATTATTTTAACTGGGACTTATTTTAGGGACAGGGCTTATGTTACAAGCATCTTGAAAAATCATGCTTGGGCTTATTTTCCAGTTGGATCTTATTTTCGGTGAAACAGGGTATTAATCTGATTTTAGTTACTGTAGCTGATCATTCTAGTCCATTGTCCGAAATGCTTGATAATTGGTTCTGAGAAATATAATAATAATTTTTTTCTGGGATTAGTAATACAACATTTGGAATTTATTTTCTCTCATTGAATACAACAAATGTGATAAAGAGGATCCTAATGTACTATCTATTCACATATTATCTATGTGTGTATGTATGTATGTATGTGTGTGTGTGTGAGTGTGTGTGAGTGTGTGTGTGTGTGTGTATGTAGGTCTAGATATGTTCGGGTCTTCTCTCGTGTAGGATAGAGAATATTTTGCCAATGTTTCGGTGAGGTCTCACTTGCCATGTTCAGGCTGGTGCTTTTAGCTTCTTGCTAGTGTGAGTGAAGTGTGATTGGAGTTGCCTTTTTTTCTGTAAATACTGGTGGGAGGGTTTGGTGTGCTGGGCTGGTTGACTGAGTTGTTATTTCTTCATTGGTTCCTGCAGTTGATGTTGGTGTAATGGCTGATGATAGTGTAACATACCTGAAGAGAAGTTGTCATGGTTAATTTTGGCAGATGACCTTCATAGAATGTGTTAGGGTTATATGGGTTATAGTCCCTTAAAGCGCCTAACTGGCTGGTTTACAAAATGGCTGCCTAGCTGAGTCATGCCGAGTCATGCCAATTGCTTAGAACCATGATGGTGATTATAAAAGCAAGAGATTTGAGAGCACTCTCTCTCCTTCAATATTCTACAACTCTGCTTTGCTTCTGTATTTGATCCTGTGTGTTGTCACTGAAGATTGCTGACCAACTTTGTTGGTGAAGTTGCTGGTACAGACTACTTGCTAATTTGGTTAGTAAAAAGGACTGCTTGACTGTGTATGATCTGAACTGTTGACTTAGAAGACTGGACTGTGTTTAACTTTCTGTTTATAAAGATTTTTATACCTACTGTACCTTGCGTCCGTGTGATACTGATTTCCATCACTACTTCCTAGACCACAGCGTTTTTCGCTACATGCACCTTCTGCTTGTTCCTAACATTGGTTCTAAGCCTAGGGTGCTAACAAAGAGCACTCAGTGCCTTCTTTCTCCCTTTTTTCTTCTTATTTGCACTTTGGTAATCCAGTTGATCATTAATGATTTTGTTGTAGTCTCCAATTATACATAGATTTGGGAATTGTAAGTCAGCCAATTTATTGTTTCATTTATTGTAAAAAAATTCTTGATTTATGTTTGGTACATATATTACAACTAAAAGGATTTGTTTTTGTATAATGTTTATGTTAATCATTAAAATTCTTCTTCATCATTGTATATTATTCTGATCGTATTATTTTTAATATAGACTGCAATTCCTCTTTTTTGCTATTGCGATTTAGGGAGTAATATAGCGTTTCTAGTTTGAGGTTGGTCTAATAGCTTATATTAATGCTTCGCAATATGTGTCTCTTGTAGGCAAATCATATCGTAATTAATTTTTTGTAATTTGTTAAATATTTGTTTCCTTTTTATTGGATAGTTTAACCCATTAAAGTTAATTTAGAGGATTCCTTTTATTTTATCCATTATTTTCCCCCAGTTTGGCTGTTGCTGCTCTTGTCCTTGGGCCTTCTTCCTCCTCCTTCTGTTTTTCTAATTCCTCAGGTTTTCTCTATTCTTTCATGTCTTTCCATCCTTCTTTCTTTTTCTACCGTAGCATCTTCCTCCTCCTCCTGCTCTTCGCCTAACAGTGTTGCATATTTCTGTATAAAATTTTCTGCTTTCCAAATTGAATTTATGTAGAACCTAGTGTTGTTCCACATGAAGGAGATGCCTTCAGGGACTAACCACCTATACCTGATTCCTTTTCTATTTAATTTGACTATCAGAATGTGGTTTCTGATTATTGTGGGCTCTACTTCTAAAGCCTTGGCCAGGATATTTGTTATTTTCTCCTCGATGTTTCCTTGGGGTGTTTCTTTTAAGTTCTGAAATCACAGGAAATGATTGGTCCTCTGCATTTCTATTGTGCCAATTGTTTTTTCAAGTTTTTTATTGTTGTGTTCCAGTCTTGCATTGTCCTCTTGTAATTCTTCTATTTTTTCTCATTCACATCTACTAATTTCCTAGGGATTGAATCTTCTGTTCATTTTTTAGTATTTGTTGTTGTTTTTCGTTTTGCAATTTTATTTCTGCTAATTGTTCATTTAGAGTTTCTATTTTTTGGTTAGTTATATCTAATTTTCCATTGATCTCCTGTATCTGTGATCCATAAAGTTGTATTGCTTCAAATATCTGATCATTTGAGAATTCTGTTTTTTCCATTTTTTCGGTTTTTCTCCCTAATTTGTAATTGACTTGGTTGTGGGGAGCCATGGTTTTGTTAAAGTAGTAGTTTTCTCCATATCTTTCTTAGTGCTTTGAATCATTGTCTTTAATCTACTTGGTTTTATTACTTGTTCTGGCATATATGCTTCACAGAGTTTTATTGCATCAGCTTCAGGTTTAGCTTTGGGCATACTAATCTCACACTGGCCACAAGATGTTCCCACTCTCCTTCTTATTTTGTATTAAATAAATATATATGTCTTAAACAATTCAAAGTAATCAGTTTCTGTTTCTTATTCTTTTTGCCTTATTTGTAGTGTTCTTTTTTGATGGTCAACTTCAGATTCAAAACACTTTAATTTGGTTTAATCCTAGTTGTAAAGTCTCTTTTGCCACCTTAAATCAGGTGTTTAAATGTTCAGAGTCTGCCAATCCAAATTAAAGTCTTGTCTGACAGAAATAGCTCCTTTTTTGTTTAAATGCCTTAATCATAAATTACCACTTTTTCACTCTTAGGTGCTTTATATTTACAAGATCCGTAGCTTCTCCTGATTTAGATATTGGAAGAGGTTAGACTTTAAAAGTTCTTACCCTCTCTGTTTATTCTTCCAGCTGGTCTTGGCTAATTGCTGCCAATCTGTTGCTTTGACAGCCCTTCACAGCACTTCTCAAGGAAATGTCTGCGAGTCTCAGCTGGCTGCTGCTCTCTCTGGACTCGAAGATCACTCTCTCTTTCTGACTCCTCTTCAGGGAGTTTGTTCAACCCTCCAGAGGCTCCAAAAATGCCACTAATGCTGGCTTGTGTATCGGAGCTCTGACATGAACCGTTTCATCATGATCCAACCAGAAATGGAAGTCCTGAGGCATCTTTTTATTGTTGCTCACCTGTTGAAAGAATCTTGCCAGACTTATGCAGTAATCTGCACAACTGAACTGCTATGAAGGGGCTTTCCTTCTCCTTTTCCTGCCTACCAGAGATTCCAAACCCTGCTCCCTCTTTGCCCATTGGGAAGAGACTCTTCCATCCAGAGATTCCAGACTCTCATTCCAACACATTCGCCTATGGCATAGGATTACTTGGAGGCTAATTGCTTGCCAGGTTCTATCTTGCTTAGCCTTTGGATACCTTTGAGGGGGGGTATTCTTGGCCTTGGTTCTGCTCTTTTGCTAGTGCCAGCACCAAGAGTGTTTATAGATGAGTAGAGGAGAGGAACAGTAGTGGAAGTAAGTGACAGAAAATTAGTTTAAATCTCTTTCATCTTATGAAAACTTCTATTTTTATTCTTTTCTGAATCTTTATCTTAGTTAACATGATTGCATTATATGTATTTCTTTCTTTGACTATAAATATAGCACATAATCATTAAATTGATGGCATTCATGGTAGCTGGTAGCTTCAACACATGAGCAAAACACACTAAGTTGGAGGAGGGTGATACAGCTGCTAGTACACTATTTCTCCATTCTGAGAAAGCACCGGAAGCAAAATGGTATTAAATTATTGTATTATACCAAGAACTAGTCATTGACTATACTCATCTGAAAATATATGGGCTAACTAGATTATTTTTCCTGACATGCCAGATTGTTGGCCTCTCATATTGAAGTGGCTATTTCCTACACGTCAATACCAAGAGACGGAAATAAAGGAAGAAAAAGCTGTTATAACAGCAATGTGATTGAAAACTCTTGCAGATATAATTTATGAAATGTCTTTTATTTTTCTTTTATACCCACTTCAAAACATGGATTGACATCCATTTAACATTTGGGAACTAAAAGGATTCTAAGCATCCTTGAAAAAGTTCTAAATGGAAAGATCCAAATAGTAAATGACAGGAATAAAAGAAACTCACCTAGGTCGCTTGTTGAATCTTTTATTTTTAATATAGGCTTTCTATTTCATGCTCTTGGAGATTTATCTTATATCTTTATGGGGAAAGGGGTGAATTAAGAAAAACTTGAGTCTTGATAGCTTCATTATTGTTTGGCTCATGTCAACTGTAGAGAGAGTGGTAGCACTTCAGCTCCTGTGGCCATTGGATGAAACGGATTATCTGAACCCTTTTCAGTCTGGGTTCAGGCCTGGCTACAGCACGGAAACTGCTTTGGTTACACTGATGGATTATCTCTGGCAAGCCCGAGATGGGAGTCATTCCTCCATCTTGGTGTTATTTGACCTCTTAGCGGCCTTTGATACCATTGACCATGGTATCCTTCTGGGACGACTAAGGGAGTTGGTAGTGGGAGGCGCCGTGTTATGGTGGTTCTCCTCCTATCTCTCTCGTCAGTCACAGTCGGTGTTGGTGGGAGGACAGAGGTTGACCCCTAGGCCCCTCATTTGTGGGGTGCCTCAGGGCTCAGTCCTCTTTCCCCTTCTATTTAACATCTACATGAAGCCGCTGGGTGAGATCATCCAATGACACGGGGTGAGATATCAACAATACGCAGATGATACCTAGTTGTATATCTCTACCCCGCGTCAATTCAGTGATGCAGTGGATGTGATGTGCCAGTGCCTGGAGGCTGTGAGGGTCTGGATGGGAGTCAACAGGCTCAAACCTAACCCAGATAAGACCGAGTGACTGTGGGTATTACCTCCTAAAGATTGTGTTGATTGTCCATCCTTGGTTCTGGGGGCGGATGAATTGTCTCCCTTAGAACGGGTTTGCAATTTAGGTGTCCTCCTAGATTCACAGCTAAGATTAGAGCAACATCTGACAGCTGTAGCTAGGGGGTCCTTTGCACAGGTTTGCCTGGTGCACCAATTGCGACCCTACTTGGATCAGGAGGCACTCATGCCCTTGTCACCTCACAGTTAGACTATTGCAATGCGCTCTACATGAGGATACCCTTGAAAACTGTTTGGAGACTACAGTTGGTTCAGAATGTAGCCGTGCGAGCTGTTATGAATGCGCTTAGATGCACCCACATTACACCAATTTTCCATGAGCTGCACTGGCTCCCCACTGGTCTCAGGGCACAATTCAAGGTGTTGGTTATTACCTTTAAAGTCCTACATGGCTTAGGGCCAGGTTTATCTCTGAGACCACCTTCTACCGCATAACTCCCAATGACCGGTAAGATCCCACAGAGTTGGTCTCCTCCATGTCCTGCTAGCTAAACAATGCTGGCTGGCGGGCCCGCAGGAGAGGGCCTTCTTTGTAGCTGCCCCAGCTCTCTGGACCCAGCTACCTCCCCACCCCTATTGGCCTTCTAAAACGCACTGAAGACCTGGCTCTTCCAGCAGGCCTGGGGGCGTTGATCTCACTTTGCGATCTGGCGAGATCCAGCCACAAATGGTGTGAAAGTTTTTTAAGTTTTTAATGTTTTTTAATGTTTTTTTAATTTTTAAATGTTTTTGAAATGGTTTTTTTCTTGAAACGTGTTGTAAGCCACCCTGAGTCTTCGGAGAGGGGCGGCATATAAATTTAACAAACAAACAAAAGCAAACAAATAAATAAATATCTCTTAAGGGAGTTCCACACTTCAAGCTAAGTTCCCAATCTCCTGCATTGCTGTCAGCTATTTCTGTAATCAACTTCCAAAATTCCAGTCAGATTTAATGGTTTTGCTGGTACTCAGTTCAGACCATGATCATCACAAGACTCAATTAGTCATACTTGATCTTTGCATTTGCATGGTCAAGGGTCTTCTTAACATGAAGGAGAAGTCAAAAGATGTGACTACATTCCTCAAAATAGATTAATCTTTTGCAATGTCACTATATAGCCTGCAGGGGAAAGTCTACCAAAATCTATCATTCTATGAAAGTTTTGGGTTGTGGGGTTTTTTGGGGGGTCTCTTGAGGATTGTCCCCTCCTCATTAGTCCCTGTAACTTTCCTTTATTTTCTCCAATGTTTGCAGTCATGAATGCTTTTGCAACCACATCCTACATATTGGGCTCTTTCCCCCCCCTGGTTTTCCATTATGTTTCCATCCTTGTTCTTATGCTACAAGGCTGAGGGAAAGATAATTTCACACCTACGTTCCCCTGTAGATCCATGGAAACGTTGCAGCAAGGAAAAACTAATACTTCATCTTCAGCGTTCCAATGTTGGAATTTAAAGATGTTTTTAAAATAAGAGAACTTTCAGTACTGTGGACAGGAGGTTTGACAGCAAAGGAAGAATGCTTCACCCAGCTGGATTTAAGGACTGAATGGGGCAAGGTATAGTTCATTGACTTGACTTATTATTGTTGGATCAATTACATGATTACAAAAACTTATCAGGAACAAAGTAGCCTAGAAACATAGGATGAAATGGATGCTTTGGCAATGACTGGCTGCTGGAGAAGGGCCATTCCAAATAGCGCAGCCAATCAGGGCCACTAAAATGGAGGGAAGTGTTGGAGATCATTCACTCTAAAAAGTTTAAGATGGTTCTGGTGAAAAATAAAACCCCAAACAGCTTTGAATCAAAACTGGAAAGCATGGGCATAGACCACATTTGAAATGCCTGGCAGTGGGAGGAGATGATTCCATTCATTTCAATACTCAAGAAGTGATGAGCAGCTTGCAGTGATGATGGGCCAGGCAGATCTTGGATCTACCCCTAGAAAGGCATTGCATTTTATCAGCTCAATTGTTGCTAGAAATGAAAGGAGGCAGTTTCTAATAAGGGTGAGGGGTGGGGCATGATTTCCAGTCTATGAGGGGCCTGAACCCATACAACTTAGCCTCAAGGAAAAAAGAAATGGGAAAGATGCTACCACCAAGATGGGAGGTAGAGAGCTTTCTCCTTCTGTTTCAAATCACAGTTGTTATTGTTGCGGATTCCTCCTAAGAAACAGCCAAGCCTGAAGTTAATAATTAGTTGAGGTCACTTAAGGAAAGTCCAGAATGGGATCACAAAGAATAAAATCAAAATGCAATGTGAAAGTGCCTTCTATCTCTGATCCCTGTATGTCTTGCTCTTTTCTCCCAGTATTGATCCTTTCAAAGCAAATGGGATTTTAAATAGTATATTTTCTAATTTGAAAATCTGCCAAATGTTCTGGATTCTCTTCTTTTTCTCTTTTCTTCCCTTCTTCTCCCCCCCTCCATGTAATTTCCCTCCACCCAGCTGAAAAAGGCCAGATTGTTTGCTTAATTCAAGGCAAATTGTGCTAATGACTAGTTTCCTTATTTATCTGCCAAGGATAACAATCACTCAGCACTGTAGAATACAAATTAATGGGAGGTTTGTGAACCACAGAGGACCTTCATTAAAAAAATTCTGACACTGAGGAAATGAAGAGGATCGGGATTAAGTATTAAATTTTGCACAAAGGGGGGGACTCTAATGAAGCCAATGGTTTGGACATATGTTAACCTAGGACTTAAGCTCTTTTCCATTTCTTTTTATCTCTTGTTCTGGGACTTCCTACTAAGGACCTGATTGTCTTCCTGTGGAAAATTACTTGGTGCTCAGCTCACTTTGAGTCCTCATGTACAAATTTGTACTCTGAAACAGCACTGAATTCTGCTGATAGCCTTTGTCTCTTTCTTGTGTTGTACCCTCTGTTCCACAGAAGAAGGGACAGCTTTTCTATCTTGCTGACGATAAAGAGGGGCAGGGGGAGAATGTTTTGAAATTGTGAGGCTTCATTGTTACATTTTCTTCCTGTCCTAAATGGAACAATGGTATAAAAGAAAAGCTGTCATGCTTGCAGGGTGGTGAGATGTAAGGGATTTTAGGGCTGACACAATGATTAGGGAAAGACTTGGAAATCATTGACTTGTGCCTGAAAAGAACATAATTTTACTCAGTTTGAAACATGACTGATTTCTCAGAATGTAGTAGGTTAGCTTATGTGGCTTTAAAAGTTCCAAAATGTCAAATAGATTAGTCCGCTTTGTGCAATATCGAATAGCTCCACCATTACTGAACCTCCATTTCATTTCGATTTATTACATTCATTTCAGGCATAGATATGCTGGTTCAAATTCAAGACATTGTAGTTATATCAGTGATGGTAGAAACTGAGAAATCCTTCAAAAAGACTCAAAGTCCTACATTTAGATGAATTTCAGTTTAAAATTCAAAATGAAATTAAACAGATCAAAATGTTTTAAGAATATTTTTAGAGTTACTTTTCAACTATAATAACAACGTGTTGTTAGCAAATATTTTTTATTAAAAACTCTTTATATAATAATCCTGGGGTGTGTTTGTGTGTGTGTTAATATAAAGAAAGCAATTTTACATTATTGTAAAAATCACAATGCTTATGAATCATTGAATGCATATCCCCTGTCCCCAGAAACCTATTATCTGTCATCAGTTTTGCCATTGTCACATTGCTTCAAATAGATCTTTATATAAAGTCACATAATGTTCTGAGGTACTTTACAAATTGGGTCATATAGCACATAATTTCCATAAGTATTGTCTGTTCATTAAAGCAGCTGTTTTGGTATGAAGTTCTCCCTTAAGACCATGGAATTCAAAGTCAGTAGTTATCTAACTGCATATAAAGATAAAAAAATGGGAACAAAATCTGAATGGAAAAAATTTCCTTGCTACTGTAAGAATTCATTAAAGCTGAAGTATTTGTGATCTGTGTAGGTATAGACACATCCCAGCATCTGAATATTTTTTCCCCAAGGCCTTCATGACAGCTCTGGGTCAGATTTCTTGAGTGCTGGTTCCTTTAATATTGATACTTGAGTCTGAAAGACAGAATCAATCTACCACTTCAATTTTCTCACTATACATTCTAAGGCTGGTTGCTGAAATTATTGCCATTTGCTTGGTCTTCATCTTCATTTGTTTTTTTTGTACAATGCCCTTTGACCTTCATTACTAATAAAAATATACAGTATACATACAGGTAGGTCTTGAGACTTCTCTCTAATGGAGTCTGCCCATTAGGGACATAAGTCAAAAGTGTTATAAAATAAATTTGACTTATTTTATGCCTTTTCTTACTCCACTTGTTAAACAAATCAACCAGGTCATTAAGTGAACAAAA
Organism: Pareas carinatus; assembly: GCA_032468095.1. NCBI lineage: Eukaryota > Metazoa > Chordata > Lepidosauria > Squamata > Pareidae > Pareas > Pareas carinatus. The sequence goes on from JANHFO010002696.1 coordinate 272,697, forward strand.
ATTGGGCTTGCTGTTTGCTTTGGTTTGTTAAATGACCAAATGACCATTTAAGCAAGTCAAGAATTTTGAGAATCTGCAAGGCTCCCCTGCTGGAGCTACTGCCATCCACCTATCAATTGTTCTGGCAAGGCAAGGTTGCAGCACCTCCAGGTTGGTGCCCAGACTTAGTTTGGGGTGAAGGGTAAATTTGCAGGACTTCACAGTGTGAAGTCTTCAGAGGGAACCACTGCTGTCCGCCTACCAGCCTTTGTACAAGCAATCTGCAGTAATCCTCAAAGCAAAAGCAAACAATCACAGTAGAGTAGAATGCAAAGGAAATTTACAGTACTAAATCTCCTTTCCACAGATGCTAGTTTTTCTGCAAGCAATTTCAAAGCAAAAGCACAGTGGATTGTAAAGTACTTGCAAACAAGTACAGTACTACAATAACAAAGGAAATTTTAAGGTACTTACAAAGGCAACTGCAATATTCCAATCCTCAAAACAACAGCAGTGAGATATTCACTTCTCTAGTCCTCCACCTGGCAAAAATGAGGAGAAACAAAATTGGGTGCTAGCTGCAAAGTCCCTGGATCTTGATTGATCAATATACTGACATAGTAAACTGCTCAGAGAATCCAGTGTAAACTATTATGGAGTGGTATATAGGTCTTATTGCTATTGCTAACAATGACCATTGTTTCAGGAGTGACGGAACCAGGTCATACGGCTGCAGGGGCCTCTTATTGGTCACAATTTTGAACCCCTGTTGTGAGTACATTTGGGGGGTGCATTCATAATTTTGAACAGTTGTTAAACAGCTGTTCATACCTTGAGGACTACCTCACATACAAACAGCTAGAGATGTTTTAAAGATATATGGATTAAGTCCATAGGCACTACATTGGCTAGCATAACTGGTGGAATAAATTTCTCACCACTGCCTCCAAAGCCTTATTTTCAAGTAATAGAAAGTCATATTCCAGAGTCTTAAGTTTCTTTTCTTGAAGATCTAAATTCCAGAACTAAATGAAAGGTAAAGAATCCATCTATGCCCTTTTGAACAAATATTAATAATTTACTTCATAAAGTGATTTAACATACACATGGTACATGTTCCTTCCTACAGTACCCCTCTACATCCCATCTGCTAAGGAACCTATATTTAAGAGAGAGACACAGGAATACAAAGGGAGAAGGGGCTGAAAAATTCACTAATGTAGGTTTTTCCCCAACCTGATGTTCTCTAGACTTGTTGAACTTCAATTCCCTTAATTCCCTTACAAGTTAGTTCCTTGTAAGTTAGTCCTATTTGACCAGTCTGTAGAACACCAGGTAAAGTATTCATGTAGAATTTGTTTGCACTAGTTGGATTCTGTGTTCTAATTGGTGTGCTTGCATTGATAATGAATCCATTATTTTTATAGAAAGATAAAAAGTTGTTTATTAAATGGATGTCAGGGAAAACTAGGAGTTGCTATACTAATTAAAATCACCTACTGTTGATTGATTCAATTATCATTTCTAAAATATAATAGAGATCAAGAATAAAGGTTTTCAGCTTTGTCATGCTCATGTATCTCCAGTTACATAGTGCTTTGCATGATTATTTTTTCTGCCATTCATTTATATTTTTGAAAGTCTGTGTCAATTTCCCCAATAGTTTCTCAAGACCATCTCATTAAAATCAGCAATTATTAAGCACCTGTTTCTGGAGAATTTAGCAAAACTTGCTAAGATCATAAAACTTAATTACTGTAGCCATATATGCTTTTCCATTTTCTTGAACCAGTTTGATGGAACCTTATTTCCCATAACAGTCATGCATTTTAATGGATTTCCATAAAACGTGGAATTTTGGCTACCATGTAGTAATTTGTTTCACTAATTGAGATGTCATTTTTAAATTAGCTGATGCCCTGCTTAGTGCAAGGAAATTCCTAGAAACAAAACAAAATGTTAATTGAGTGTTTTTATATTCATATCCATTGAAGCTTTCCTGTCTTCTTGTAGAGTCACAATGCTAGGAGTTTTAATGATATTCATTTGTGTTGAATTGATCAGCCACATAGATGTTATGTTATCTGCCAGAAAACAATTTGTATTAATGTATGCCTGAATCTCTGAATGATTGAATCTGAGGTTGAAAAGGATATTTCTGCTATCTCCTACCTCTAACTATTTGGCCAGTAGCCTGAAGAAGTGCTGACTTGCTTTGGGAGCAGAAGGCAGGGCTATCTGTTTGGCCCTATCCACCATCCAGTTCAAGCCCTCACCCATTTAGATAAATTCCTGAGGAGTGTAGGAACATGAAATAAGGTTCGTCTGCACAAATAATAAATGCTATCTTGACAGCTGTGCAGTAGTCTTCTGGTCTTTCATTTAATGTCTTTGTGGCTTTAATGTATGTGCAGATGTTCTGAGACATTTCTTTGAAGCTGAATTCACTAGATTTGTTTGCAATAAAAAAACCAGTTCACCATTGGTTATCCATCAATTTTACTGAAGTTTCAAAGCCCACAAGTTACTAACCAAATAATATAGTAATCTACAGTACAAAAATAATATTTGGAGACTTAAAAATAATTGTAATGAGCAAATCACATCTCTATGGGTCGTTATTAAACTATGATAAAACAATGAATAGATGTAATGAAGTAACAAGAGTACATGAATTTAGAAGACTTTAATAAACTGAAAGAGCATATGTGGTTCTCAATGTTCTGTTGAGTTTAATGAGATATAATCCCTTGCAACCGGTGTACTATTGCAAAGTTCAAATTCTGTTTTTTTATCTATTTAACTCATTGGGCTGATCTGTGAGTACATATGCATAAAGTGTAGAGTTGCACTACACAGTCAAATAGTACATTTTTGAATGTTTTAGAGATCTTCTAGATGAAAGCATGCACCCAGTATTCATGCAAGGTAACACATTGGTAATATGATGTCACATCTGGTGCCTTGAAATTATGTTCAAAGTTCAATATATCCCAGTGGTACAATATCTCTGAACTGGGAATGCCATTTCAAGTCCACAAATGATGCTTCAGAAACGTTATTGTATTGTTGTCATGAGCTTCAAGGGGAAATCTGGGCTTTCATAGGGGGAAAAGTATATGAGCTGAAGAAAGATTTATGTGACAGGTAACTTCCTGAAATGAAAAGAGAGAGTCAAATAATCAGTCTGAGCAAAATAGAGCACACCCTTTTTTATTAATGTTATCCAATCAGGCATATACTCTGGCTGAAAACTATTCCCATGGAACTTGTGTGTTTTTTATTAATGCTGCTTCCATACCTCAATGGTGAAAATGAGAAGTATTGAAATACAGTGTGCCTTTGCACACTCACCCAGATTTTGTTGCATAAAAGATAATATGCTGGGATATTGATTTAACACCTAAGGACCATGTGTTTTTTTAATTGCCTCTCTCTCTTCTCTTATTCCTCATCTGATAAATAAAGAGGGCCGTTTTGCAGTGTTGTTTCCTACATGTTTTGATCATTTTATTGCTGTCAAGTACAACAGTAAGTAGTATTGTTAACTTAAGACAGAAACAATTACTATACTTTTCCACAGAACATCTTACTGTAATTTCATCAATAGTCAACACTGGTGAGATAGGTCATCAGCTTCAATCAGATTTTCAAGCAACAATAACAAAAATAAGTCAGGAAAATGAGAAGCAAGCCAAGGAAAAGAGAGGATGTGAATCTATGAGGTGAAATAAGCACATTCAATATATATAAGCTGCAGCATTCTGCTTTTAAAAAAATTAAACCATTTTTTTCACATCTATGCACATACATGTACATAATTATATTGATTCAACTAATAACTGAAAATATACATTATTGTGATAAAATGTGCAACTGGCGAAGGAATAGTGAGGGATCTTGGCAAGAGTCCCACATTTTTCTAGGGAGAAAAAGCATATTCCTGAAGGGAAGTTCAAAATAAGAGACTGCATAGTCCTGAACTGGATGGGGGGGATGGAAGAAAAAGTTCAGGGCAGCAGCACACTAGTTTCTTCCTGGATATATCTATTAGATTAGAGGTTTATAGCTTTAGAGGTGAGATTCTGTCCACTAGGTGTAAGTAAAGAAAGAACTGGACTCGATTGGATTGCACTGTGTCATCTTTGGATTTGGGGCTGACAGAGGAAAACAGATGGAGATAAGTTGTATGTCTTTATTACAGAAATGTAATTATTCTTCAAAGATATAAAATAGTATTAGTAGAATCTACTAAGTAATAAAACTGATATGTGTTGAGTTCAGCGAGACAGCAAAATGTGGCACGGTTTCGGGCCACCGTCCAAGGGCAGAAGCAATCGCCACCACATCGATAGTGCAAGATGGGATCAGCTGCAAACAGAACAATGGATGGCCTTTGCTATGGGTGGGAAAAGCTCGCACCGCTGTTAGTGTTTTTTCTGGAGCAGGAGAAACCTGTTCCATTTACTGGCTATTCATTCTGATAGCTCCCCTATAAAAGGGAAGCGCCCAATTCCAACAGCCGCTGGTTGTTATGTGCATTCTAATAAAGACTAGTTCAGTTACTCTGAGCTCCAGGTGACTCATTTCATGAACTTTTCACCTGGCGACGAAGAGGAGATCACCTGGAGCACGTTCCAGTAAGTTCCAGCCATGGAGACCTCCACAACAATGACGACTAGCCCGGCTGACAGGAGGGCGAGTGCCGCTGTCCCAGCCACATTGGCAGTTCCATTCAATCCAGTGCAGGAGCACTGGGACTCCTATATGTTTAGGTTTACCTTCTTCCTGGAAGCCAACAATATGCAAGCTTTTTCAGAGAATAGAAAGAAGGCACTATTCCTGAGTCACTATGGGTCGGGCATTTTTGACATTGCCTGGACTCTTATGGAATCAGAGTCGCTCAGGCAGATTACCTGGGGTGACCTGCAAATTCGACTGAGGGGGTCACTACGCCCCAACCTCGGTCAAAATTGTCCGCTGTTTTGAGTTCTGCCAACGCTTGCAGCGAAACAGAGATTCAGTTAACCAGTTTATGGCAACATTATGAGCGCTGGCACCTGATGCAAATTTGGGGACCATCTAGAGGATATGCTGCTAGATCAGCTAGTGTGCAGGGTTCATGGGTGACACTTTAAAAAATCACCCCTAAAATTTCCAGGAGAGGACTGGAGCATCAGCCCCTCCAAATTTCAGATTACCAAGGGAATAGGATTCCAGTGCTGAGCAGTCTCCTGCTAGATGTCAAATTCCACAAATATAGTGGCCGACGGAGGGTAACCATGTTTGAAGGATTACTCCCAGATCTGCTGGGATAAGAATGGTTCAACATTTTGGGGTTCAGCATCACTGGGGTCCACTCCACTCCATCGGAACATCCAGCATGGAAGACTTACTGTGAGAATTCAACTATGTGTTCGAGTCCAGCCTAGGCACTTATAGGGAAACCCCAATATCATTCGGATTGGATGCTAATGTGGTGCCCATCAGACTTAAGCCTCACAGGGTCCCCTTCATTATTAAAGATAAGATTGAGGTGGACCTGGATAGGCTAATTGGAATGGGGGTCCTAGAGCCAGTTGACCATGCTAAGTGGGAGACCTCCATCGTGACTCCCTTGAAGAAGGATGGGTCAATCTGAATTTGTGCTGACTACAAGTACACGATTAATCATGCACTGCAGTAGAGTGTATAACCGATCCCCATGGTACAGTATTTGCTACATTCCTTGGGTAGCGGCAGCATATTTGCTAAGATAGATCTAGCCCAAGCATACCTACAACTCCCAGTAGGTTGCACTGCCACAGAAGTCCAGACCATCGTGACACACAGTGGAGCTCCAATTCGAAGTGAGTGTGGCCCTAGGAATATTTCAAAGCATCATGGAGAGGCTTTTAGACAAAATTCCTGGGGTCATCCCTTATTTTACCGCCCCGAATCCTTCGGGAGAAGGGCGGTATAAAAATCAAATTAATTAATTAAAATTTCGATGACATTCTACTTTCTGTGCCCAACCTGAAGCAGCTCACCAACAGGCTAAGAGAAGTCTTTCTGAGGCTGAGAGAGGCGGGTCTCCAGGCTAAATGCGAAAAATGCATTTTTGGGGTCCAGGAAGTAGAATTCCTGGACTACTCTATTGATGGTAAAGGGATCCATCCCGTCCAGGACAAGGTCAAGGTGATTAAGGGGGCCCCTGCTCCCAAGAACAAAATGGAGCTCCAGGCTTTCCTGGACCTGGTCAACGTTTATGGCGTGTTCTTAAAACAAAAAGCTTCTGTTGCAGACTCTCTCCACTGCTTACTATCAAAAAATTGCCCTGGTCTTGGGGCCACAAGCAGGAAGTAGTGTTTAACTGAATAAAATAATTACTTTCTGAAGACAGGTTTTTTATACAGTTCAACACGGGGGTCCCTATGGTCCTCATCTGCAATGCTTCATCCTATGACATGGAAGTTGTTCTAAGCACAGATTAGCAGACAGCATTGAAGCTCCCATTGCATTTTACTCTTGAACCCTTTCCCCTGACGAATGCAACTGCAGTCAGCTAGACATGGAAGCTCTGGCTGCAGTTGCGGGCATAAAAATGTTTCACGAGTACCTATTTGGGAGACCCTTCGAGTTAATCACTGACCACAAGCCACTGCTGGGCCTGCTGGCCGGAGACCGCACCACCCCAGCCGCTCTGTTGCCATGACTAATTCGATGGTCCCTATTCTTAGCAGATACGATTATAGGTTGGTGCACAGACCAGGTCGCCAACTGGGGCATGCTGATGCTCTGAGTGTCCCCTGCCTACTCTAATTGAGGACCCTGTTCAAGCTTCCTTGGTTCTATTGCCGGATTGGTTGGAAGCAACCTTAATCACATACAAAGACGTTGCGAAACAATCTGCATCAGCTGCCACCATTAAATCAGTTCTGAACTGAGTTTGGAAGGATTGACCTGAAAGCACTCCAGGGGAGCAACTCAAACCATTCCGGCATCAAAAGATGGAACTATCTGAACATGGGGGTCTTTACTCTGGGGGGGAAAGGGTAGTAATCCTCAACAACTTGCAAAACCAAGTGCTAGATTCCTTACTCGAAGGCCATCCAGAATTGTCCAGATGAAAGCCCTCATAAGGAGCTACATTAGGTGGTCGGGGCTCGATCAAAACATCCAGGACAAAGTGGCGTCATGCAGCGCCTGTCAGGAATCTCACCCTGCACCCACCAGAGCTTCTGAATGAGTTTGGGAAACTCCACTCAGACTTCACCAGCCCCTTCCATAGGCAACAATTCTTAATTATTAATGATGCTTACTCAAAGTGGCTAGAGATGAAGATAATGACATCTACCACCTCTGTTGATGTAATCAAGGTCCTAACACGATTGTGGTGCACTCACAGCCTACCGGACATCATTGTCACTGATAATGGGCCACAGTTCTCCTCAGCTGTTTTTGGGGGGTTCCTTGCAAGCTGGGGGATCAGGCATGCATTGATAGTGTCTTTTCACCTGACTTCTAATGGATTTGCCAAGAGAATGGTCCAGGCTTGTTCTACTCTCACCAGGGAGTTGGCAGGACAGAGTCAATTTGTTTTTATTTGCCCAGAGTCAATGGGCCTTACGAGCCTTAGTCCCGCCGAGCTCTTAATGGGACAGAAAATCTAGCGTGGGCCTTCTCTACCAAGGTCTCTGCCAATAGAGACCATCTCTACACATCCGGGGAAAATGGCCACCATGAAGCAGCCTCCATAGCGTCGGGGCCAGGAGAGACAAGACTCCAACGGTCTGGTATGTGGGGACGGGCCCACGCCCGATCCCCCTAAATGGGGGAAACTGCTCTAAACCCTTCGCCCTCCTCAAAGAGAACATCAATGGGCACCATTCGGGAGAGCAAAGGGCTTCCACAACCAGGCAGTGACGACTGAGGCAACACGAGGGAATGGAGAAAATGGCCTTATTTTGGGGGGAAACATGGTAATTTAGATGGAACAAAACATGTATCAATGCAGTTTGCATGTAAACAGTGCATTTCTGATATAAAAATCAGCCACAGATTCCTTGAAACAATTAGCAGCTAGATCCTGGCTCTCAGGGTCCATAGGGCAGGCAAGTATATCTGAAATCAAAAGGCATTCCTTCTGTTGTGTTGTGGGTAAAGAAGCACAGACACGAGATTGAACCAATAACTAACAACTCTTTATTTAGGAACCGAGACAACAGGCTCAAGCCGCGCGTCTCCTTTTAACGGCGTTTGAACTGTGCCAGCAACAGGCCGCCCAATGGGGGATGGGAGCACCTCTAGTGGGCGGCCGATTGGCTCTCACTGGGTAGCGTCCTTAGCCAATGGCGGTCAGGGGTTTCTCCCGCCCGGTGTCCGGCCCTGGGACACGAACACCTTCCTTGTAACTTTTATTTAGCCTCAGAGAGAAGGGATTTCCCCCAGCTCACTGATCCTGTCTAAATCTTGACTTTCATAGATTATAAACCTCAATCAAAGTTTTAGGAACACTTCCTCTTAGATCCAGTTTTCTCCTTAGAGATTGAGGGATTACGGTTAGTCTCCTGATCTCATTTTTAGCCCATTGACAATAAGCTGTGGGACCCAGCCAGTTTGTCTGGTCACTTGAAATCTCTGCCTCCTCCCTGCTTGAGCAACCCTGGTTTTCTGCTCCCAGATGATTTTCAGCCATGTCACTCCCAGAGAAGATTAGCTTGATACTTATCATGGTTTTCTTCTGCTCAAATATTGCTTGCCACTTTCTTGTTCTTGGAGACTGGCTCACTGAAACCAAGTGGCTGTTTCCAGTCTCCATCTTGCTTGATCCTTAAGCAATATCTCTTGTTTTCCCCTCTTCCAGGCATTCTGTCCATTTTGCTCTCCCTTGCAGGTGAACTGCTCCTTGCTGCTGCCTTTTCATTTATTTCAAGAAAAGATTTTTTTAAGGAAAAAAAAAGGGTAAGGGAAAATGTCCTCCTTTTCCTCAGGGAAAAGTCTTTATTTCCACCCCTTGGACTGAAATTCAGCATGTCAAAAATACCAAAGATTTTTCTTTCTCTAGTCCAAAGGAAAAGATTGTGAGTCATTTTAAGTATACATATATGTTTTTAATGTTATTATAGATTTGCCGGACTGTTTGTTGAGGCATTTGGGATATGTACATTGGCAGTCTCTTTGCAAGCTGGCCTGTCAGTCAACATGTAGCTTCATCGTTGAGGGTCTGCCATGTGCTGCTTGAGTGACGGGAGGTTCACTGCATATAGGCACTCTGTACTTCTGATAAAATGAGCTGCAGTTCACAAAAGCTGATGCCTTTTAATAAAATTTGTTAGTTGGAAAAGATGCTACTAGATTCCTCCTGACTTTTTGTCACTATAGGCTAACACTGTTCTCTTCTTGCAAGGAGGTTGCTTCTGTTATTGATTCTTGTCAGAAAGAAACTACAGTGGATTTTCAGCAGAATTCTGGTGTTAAAATAAAATAAAAGCTGTTTGCATAGCCTAAGCGGTTCCTTTAACTAATTAATTATATCAATCCCAAAATAAAGGTTGGCAATATGGATAATCTTTGATAAGGAATTAGCCTGACTTTTAAAGTTAACTTTATGGCAAAATATTGTCAGATTTTTTGTTCACAAATGAACTGATTGCCTGGATTTCTTTGTCCAAATATGTATAGCGGACCTCCTTCATTTAATCCTTATATCATTTTTTTCCTTTCTATGACCTTGTAATCCCCGAATTCAGGGGATAGTTGGGGTGACGGAATGGAGCTGAGTGTTTACTGACCTGTTGCCCTTCCAGACACCTGTATGAAATTCACAGTGGATATTTTCTCCTTGCTCATCTACCGTTATCTAGGATTGAACTCTCAACCTTCCAAGTGGAAGTCGAGCATCTACTCCACTAGTTCACCACACCAGTTATTATTTTGCAGTTATTAATTTAGATAAATGCCTATTAAGCAATACAATTACATTCATAATTTAAGAAATGTCACAGAATATGTTTACAGAAGTATATTTTTAAAATTTGAATAATATATGCATTCCTGAGCTCCTGAATGAGAAGTTGCAATATAAATCAAAGAAAACTCAAAAGTTTTAAAAGCACTGAATTGTCCCTTAATTTTTCTGTTTGTGGGCTGTATTTGTGTTTGTAGCTCCATAATGCGGTAACTGAGATGGAAAAAGACAAGTTTAATCTTCAGAAAACGCACACAGAAAATATCCAAGAATTGCTGGAGGATACAAATGCACGTTTAAGTAAAATGGAAGCAGAATATTTGGCAGAGACCAAAGCAACTGTAAGTGTTACATAATGACCACAAATACTATTTTTTTCACACTCCATGTGGCAGCCTTCTTAAAAGAGGAATGCCCAGGTTTCCAAAATAATTCTTACCCATATACACAGTCTTTTCATCATTTCCTTTTTCAAATGACGTTAAAGATGGCGTATTAACTTGAATGCAGAAGTCTCTCTCTGTTCTTCACCCAGACAACTGGGTTTGAGGTTAAATGTATCGGTGTTCTCCTTTTGATGCAGCATATGGTAAAGTGTGTATGTGGATTTCATAAAGAAAATGTTTGTGTGTTCCAAATCAAGTCCATTTAAACATTTTTTATCAGTGTTACATATTTATAGAGAAATAGTTTGATGTTGCCCTTAAAGCTTGTTCAAACATTTCTTGTTAATGAAGATTGTATTGGGAAAAAATAGTGCTCAAAGCTTCTTATATGAAACAATATATATGGCAAGAAATGGGTACAATCTGTCAGCAGGATTGAATTTAAGAACCATCAAAAGCAGACAGATCTTGCACAGCAGCTCCTGATTTTAATAATTAAACAAGGTAGAGTTCAAGGCATGGCTTAAGATGAAAGACTATACTGTCACTGAAAATTAGTTTCTCTTTTCTGACTATTTCAGACTTTCCTCCCCCCCTATCTGTTTTTCATGAAATGTCGTTTGTTGAGCACTAACAACTTTTGCTGAGTGATGAGACTTATAAATTGCATATTTGGAACAAGGATTTTTCCATTATGTACTATTTGGGGCTGATATTAAAAATATTTATACCTTGAAATAATTAAGGCTGTGTAGCAATGTATTACTAGTTACTGATTTTGCAAATGACTTAAAAAATTACTGTTTTGACATCTATATTTTTCTTGATCTACTTCTTTCTAATTTAGCATTTGATAATGAACATTATTTGGCAAGTAAATCTAAATAATCCAATAGTTTATTTTAAATGTCAGACTACATTTTGTCATTCAGTCTTAATAAAAAGAAACATATTTTCCAGGCAATATCCCAGAGAAAAGGAAGGGAAAATTAACAATAAATATAATGGAGGGAAGGGGGAAATATGATATATAAAATGGACTTCTGAACAGATTAGATGCTACTTTCTGGTTTTCTGGTTCATACCTTCCTCTCTTCATGCTTCTTCTCAGTAGAAGATAAAATCTGATATACCTAGTATTCCTGCAACAGAGGGCAATATAGAAGCAGTATTTTGCCTGATTGTATGTTAGCTTCTACCAGAGAGAATGAATTGGGTGCAAGTACTTTGCAATTGTAAATAGCAAACAAATCTCTACACCAGGGGTCCCCAACCCCTGGTCTGTGGACTGGCAGCGGTCCATGGCTGGTTAGGAACCAGACTGCACAGCTGGAGGTAAGCTGAAGATGCATCTTCCACCTCCAGGCATGTGGTGAGTCTGCAAGGGGTGGGGCTAGGATGGCAGGATAGAAGCTGTCTTGCCCAATGCAAAGGTTTTTTTGCTGACTGCGCTTCCAACTGACTGCGACACCTAGGCTCCATGTCCTTCCTCCTCTTCCTTCATCTGCTACTTCATCTTCTTCCTTCTTTTTCTCTTCCCGGTCCTCTTTTCTCTTCCTCCTGCTACCTCTTCTTCCTCACTTTTCTCCTCTCCACCTCCAGGTGCCACAACCGAGCATGTACTCCCTTCATCGCACAGTTCTCCAAGTTAGCAAACTAAGTGCGCGCCAGCCTGGCTTGCAACCAGGGTGGGGGCGGGGCAGGGAGAAGCTACCTTTCCCCTTAAACACTGCATCTCCAAGGGAATCCCTCTCTCCTTTGCAACTTTTCCAATGCTGCAGTTCCAAGTTGGTTTGGTCTCTCTCTTTCTTCTTTCTTTTGAACAGTTTTTTCACCACTTCTTCAATGTGTTGGGTCTTTGATTTATTTTGCTGGAAGGCTGAGTTAGGATTGACTCTTCTCTTCTCCCCTCTTCCAGTGAAGGTTTTTTTGTGTCTTCCAATTTTCCTCCAGAGCAGAAGAAAGCTTCTTCCCATGAAGGATTTTCTTCGTCTTTATTCCCTTTCCATCCCGCCCCCCCACTTCGTCTGCCTTTCATGAAACCAGCCCCCGGTGCCAAAAAGATGGGGGACCACTGCTCTACACAATTTGAATTTAAAAATTTTAAAATATAGGTTATTAAAATAATGTACATTTAATATAAACAGTTTTGTATTAAACAGTTCTAATTATTTCTTACTCATTTTGGGGGAATATGGTCCTAGCCTGCTATTCAAAATTTTAGAGCAGTTATTGATCTAAAATTATTTATTTTATACTAGAATTTTGGATTTAATGGCATGGCAGGTAACAATTCTCAGATATTGCATTGTTTTCTCCTTCAAAATACTCATGAAAAGCAATCTGATCTTGTTATGGTATCAGAGGAGATAGCTTTTAATAATTAATTTAGAAAAATGAAATATTGATAATTTATATTAATATATAATATCATTACAGTGATAGTGGAAGAAAATACATGTAGCTCATGGTTGAATTTAGGGGACCTTGGTGATCTCTGAGCTTGGTTGTTTTCTTGCAGACATTTCATTATCTGACTAGGTAGGTCTTCAGTTCTGCTGAAGATCACTGAAGCATTTAGCACAGAAAATGATACCTAATTTGGTAATAAAATGTCTGCACGCAAATACCCAAGCATAATAGAGCACCAAGGACTCCAAAGTGATATTACCTGTGTCAAATATACTTAAAGAATAAATTTAGTAATGGTTCTCTTTGAATAGGAGATGTACTGATGATAATACTTGATGCATCTTAACTATAACATATTGCTTAACTTTAAACCGCATATTTTAATTTTGAAGCTGGGATTCTATGGGTACACTTAAATAAAGTTATAAAGATTAAACTTATAAAACTTACAGAGCTTTTGTTTAACAGTTTTCTTCAAAACATACCGTATTTTTCGCTCTATAGGACGCACCTGACCATTAGACACACCACGTTTTTAGAGGGGGAAAACAGGAATAATATATTTTTTCCTG
>JANHFO010002696.1:312935-323789 GCA_032468095.1 Pareas carinatus
CAAGAATGTGTAAAGCCATAACGCTGTAATGAATAAAGATTTAATTTTGCCATATACCAGTGCAAAGCAAAACACAATTTAATTATTTTAAAAATTTTAATTTTATAAAGTGATTGTGGTTTTGAATTGAATTCATGCCTCACACACAACACATCAATTTTCTCATACCAATAACGTAGTAACCAAGTGCAAATATAAGAAGAAACAGTCAATTTATTTATTTTTATTAGAAAAAAACAGAGAAGAAAATCTTCAGAAATGTTACATTTCCACTTCACAATATCTTCAAAACAAGGCCTTATGGGCTGTATTAAAGCTTCAAAAATTATTTTGTAAAAAAACAATCTACATGATGTACCTTTGCTTAGAGTTCACCAATTACAGAGTGGTGACCAACTTGTTAGTTATAGCAGCTATATTGTAAGTAATCCTCATAAGGTTTAGCTTAGTCTGTATGTAAAGTGCAGAAAATAAAATTGTTTATTTGACTTTTTAATTTTTGTTGAAAATTAAATTATTGCCACATGGCTAGATGTTTCCCTGGTCCCTTAAACTAAAGAAAAGCACCACTTTTTGCATTCAGGCGGCCCTGAACATTCCATTTCCCGGCACAAATTACTATTTTTAATTCAAACAGTAGAGTGCGTAAGGCAGAAAAAATATTGAAATCCATTGAGTAGATTAAATTGATGGTATTAATTAAACTGACATTAGGCAGAATATCACTTCACTATAAATAAATATCACATTATAAATAAAACACTTAATGCTTTGGGTTATTATTATTTGATTCAGAGTAACTAGTGCTTACCAGATCTTAGGAAACTACTGCATAGTTTATATTTTTTGAAACTGTATTTAACACATAGACTGCACACATCTATTTATGGAAAACAAATAAAAAACCATATGACCTGAAGTGCAAAACTTCACAAACATGAAGCAATATTTTTACATACATAAGTGGATTATATGGAGCTTTACGCCATTGTATGGATTGTTTTTAGTTAATAAGTTTAGACTGATGATTACATCTTAAGGTGAAAGTGTTTCAAACTTAATTATCAGTGCTTTTATTCTAAACACACTGGCCACCTTAATTTTATGAAGAATTAAATGTGCCAAAACCTTTTCTTAAAGACAAATATAAAACCCAAATTGTCTCTGCATTTTATACTCCCTCTCCACAAGTCACATATGCAGAGGTTTTAACCCCAAGGTTTGATGAAAAATTGCACTTATTTAAACATATATTAAATACAGCATATAGGAGATAACCTAGAATACTGAAAACACACATAAGAACCTGCTTTTAATCATTGTTGCAATTACACCAGTTTTAAAAATCATCAATTATATGAATCACAATATATCTGTGTGAGACACAATAACTGTGATCCATTTCCTAAATGCTACCAGCTCACTCATAGCCTGAATTCACAAGACACTTTGCTCTGATGCAAAGACAGTTTCTAGGACACCTGACCACTTAGGATAGTCAAAATTAGCTCCTTCTGAAGTGAAGACATCTATAGTTACAAAAAAAAGCCTACTTCCATTTGTTTAGAAATGGAATGTAAATGGCAGCAATATCAGAAATAAGGATTTAAATCTAAACAGACTGGCAGGTTTCCAGTTTAGAAAAGGCAATGAGGGTGCTAATCTGAGTACCCAAGGTCACTCTATGACAGAAAAAACAATTCAAAGATGTCTTCAGATAGGGTTTTCTGGACACTAGACATTTAGTAGAGATGGGTTTTTTCTGCAATTAAAAAACAAAAGAAAAACAGACTCGAAAGCAGGGGGTGCAGCAGATGCACTTGGAGTTATGCTGTAATTAAGACACAAAGCTAAAGGTGCGTCCTTGGGTATTAAATGTCTTCATCCTGGTATTGCAGGTATTTTGCTGCAATCGTTTCTTCTAGATGAATTCCTGAGCTCCCCATTAACGCAAAGGCTGGATACATTTTACCAGAGCATTCCACTGGACGTTCATAAAGACACTTCATCCGATCTGCATCATAGAATCCAATGTTGCCTTTGTCACAGTCAAGGCAGATTCCGATGTTTGATGGCATGGGAAGAACTCTGTTCACACAATCTTTGGGAGCAGCTGAAGCAGACGATGCCTTAGGAATAAACATTTTTTTCATGCCTATGGTTATTAATGTGAAAGGCTGCAAGGACTCAGCAAAGATGTCTTCACTCCCACTGTCATGACCACTGTCTTGTTCGTATCTGAAAAATAAATACTAGTCATGCAAGAGTACTCAGGATTTCAGTGGATTTTTCAGACTTCAGCACAATATTCATACAAATATTCAATATTCACAGAAAGTTTTCTCTTTTAAAATATTGTACAATATCACAATGTTATAAACGTAAATTGTGTTTGTTTTATTAAATATTTCTTGCAATAATCAGTCTAGAAAGATTTCTAACCTATTAGAACATTTAAGTGATCAAAATGTTCTTTCCAAATGAACTGCAATAGTCATATTGGGAAAGCAATGTGGCTGCAACATTATTTCATTGTCACCTCTGGGGGGGAAATCCTGGATTAAGAAAAAGCTATCCAGTACTCACTTTTGCAAGAGTGTACCAGCAGGAATACAAGCAGTCTGTATGGCACTTCAAATTCCCTAATCTACCCTGCCTAATACAAGTAATCCTCAACTTACAACAGTTCATTTAGTGACCATTCAGTTATAACAACACTGAAAAAGTGACTTATGACCATTTATCACACTTACGACTATTGCAACATCTCCATGGTTACATGATCAAAATTCAGATGCTTGGTAACTGACTCATATTTATGACAGTTGCAATGTCCCAGTCATGTGGGCACCTTTTGTAACCTTCTGACAAACGAAGTCAATGGTGAAGCCAAATTCATTTAACAACAACCAAGTGTTACTAACTTAATAACTGCACTGATCCACTTCTCAGCTGTAGCGAGAAATGTTGTAAAATGGGGCAAAATTCTGTCTTAGCAACAGAAATTTTGGGCTCAATTGTGATCATAACTCAAGGACTATCTGTATAGATTCATATATGGTATTTGTTGTAACTAATTCATATCATAAGTATTTCAATCTTAAACAATACTAAACAAAGCCTCATCTAACCTAATCCAAGAGATTCCATGATGTTTTGCTGAATAAGACACTTACAAACTCTTTTTACATTATCACATTTTACTGTTCTTGAGATCTACCTGTCATTTCATCATTTCACATCATCTCCTCAGCTTGTTATAAACAACTGACTTCTTTTAGGTCAGTGGTCCCCAACCTTTCTTGCTCCGTGAACTGGTGGCAGTGGCGAGTGGCAGCGGGGGGGTAGGATGGTTTTGCGTGTGTGTCCCAGGTTCAGTGCATGCGCAAATGAAGCTTCTCTGCCATTTACACAGCTCATTTGGCTGCGGACTGGTACTGGTCCACAGTTCAGGGGTTGTGCACCCGTTTTAGATTATAAGAAAACATCAGAATGATGCGAGTTCCAGATTCTAGATCTAACTTTTTACAGGGTCAGAATACACACTAAGAAGGATAATCTAAGCACAACTGGATGAACCTATGGCCTAGGGAATACATAAAAGAAGAAATAAATATTTCAACTATCACATTTCCCAAAATCATGACACAATGGACTTAGTGTGCGCACGCTATATATAAAATTATAAATCTCTAACTTGAGGAAAGTATCTACATATTTTGTTAATCATATACTTAAGTGTGTCAGTTTTAAGTATCTTAACATTATGATATGTAATGGCTAAAACCCTGGATGTAGCCCTCAAGGATTGTTGCTATTCATATTGTTATTCTTATCTTTTTAATGGCAGACTTCTCCCATCAAAACATCACCAAAATCCTTTTGGGACCCTCAGTTCAATGAAAGTATGTTGGAATCTATTGGACATACAGAGTCTAAAATTCCGTTGAGCATGCAAAAATGGTTCTGTATTTCTTTAGATACAGATCATTATCTAAAATATTATCTTCCATACTAACATCCAATTAATGTATTTGAACTAATGGATAAAAGCTAAGCTATTAAATTAAATTACAATAGCAGAACTTAAAATAAAATATACGAAAACAATAGAAAGTGATTACTTACCTGGGGCTACTTAGTTCACGAGTATTGTGGAACCATTCTTGGATCTTAGCATCAGATGCAACTCCTACTTTCACAAGATATGAATAAGGTTCCACATGGAAAGCCCAGAAATGTTTTCCTTTCACAACACCAGTGTCTCCAACAATGTAGTCCAGGGCAGTGTAACAGCCTTGTTGGATACGTTCAGCTTCCAAAAGCAGAGGAAACCCAGCTCTGCTTTCTACAACATTTCTTCTTGCATTTAGCAGAAGACGTTCACTATTATAGCCACATTTGTCATCCAAAAGAAAACTGAAAACTAAAAATGAAACAACAGAATTATAGTTTCAGAAAATATCCTAAATAAGAGAATAGACATCTCCCACTCGCAAAATTTCTAGATTACTCAATTCCACGACTCTAGTAGGCTTAACATGCACAAACAAGAAAATCAAAATAAAATCCAGAAGTGTGTTTAGAACAAACAGCAAAATGTTCTAAAGAATACAGGTAGTCTTGAGTTACAGCTATTCATTCCATGACAGTAAGAAGTTATGATAATATTGAAGGGTCTTATATTGGTCCTCAAAGTTCTGGCTGTTGAAGTATCCCCATGGTCACATAAATAAAATTCAGGTACCTGGCAACCAGCTCACACTTACAACTAAATGCAGCATCCTAGTCACAGGATTATCATTTCTGTCCTTCCCTGCTGTCTTCCCTCAAGCAAAGTCAGTGGGAAGCTGGCCAAGAAAGTCACAAGTCACTAGGGTAAGTCTTCCATCCACCTTTCTTCATTTGCATGTACCACACCCTCCATTTGCACACATCTTCTGCTCTTTTTACATGGCCTCCTTGCACTTACATGCACCCTAAATCCTTTTTCCAGTTTCCCTACAATCATACACTCTCTCTTTCCATGGCTTTTCTAGTGTTGCACACATGCACAAGCACATGTACAATTGCACTGTTTCCTTTGCCTCCCTCCAATTGCACACATACCCCATACCTCTGTCTCTGGCCTCCCTGCACTCACACACATTTACATGTACCTCACACTCACTTTCCCTGGCCTCCCTGCACTCATACACATGTACTCCATACCCACTTTCATCATCTTTTCCCCGCATGAGGTGGCACCCAAAACCCCTCTCACAATTCAGTGCAACCTGTGCCAGTCCTCCCAAGATCTCCCTCATCCTTTTGTAGCTCTCTCGCATTCCTTACCTCCTCTGTTTCCTACTTAACTGTTTGTGAATTTTAAGTTATGATAACAACCAGGACTATCTGGATTGCTGCTACTAAGTAATGCAATAATGTTATGCTTTATGACTACATTGTTTAGCAAAGGCAATCCTGGTCCAATTGCAATCGTAATTCGAGAACTAGAAGCAGATAGACAGAAGACAGACAGACACTGACTGATTGACTATATACTTTGAATAGTATTTTAAAGTAACTGCTGTTGCTAAGGAATTGCAAGAATGTTATAATTTTTATCAACATGTTTCTTTTGATGCATTATTAGAAAATGAACAGTAAACCAGGTAGACAGTTTAATTTTTGCTTTTTACCCAAATTGCTATAGAATTTCTTTTCCCCTAAAAACAAGTATTACTTTATATTCACAGATACTAAAAATATTTTCTTCATTCTGATTTAAACATTCAATAAACTCAATACAGATACATATATCATGTGGCATATTATACCTCATCATAGCAATTTAAAAAACTGATGAGAATCTATTAATATCATCTAAATTCTGTTATGCAGAGACTTATTAATTACAATTGTTTAAATTTATACCTAAGACACTTCAGTTTCACTAACTGCAACAAGAGAACAGGGACAAAATTATCATGTGTATATTTTTTTATTGTACCTGGAGCTGGTGGTGTATGTAAGATAAGTTCTCTGCTCCATGGGCTACAGATAGATCCCTTATATCCTCTGACCCTAAAAGCATAGGTACTGTTTGTGTCGAGGTCAGAAATTATTTCACTCTTACTGCAGACTTCAATTTCTTGCCAAGCTGAATTAGCCTCTTCTTTGTTAAGTTTGCGATACTCAAGTATGTAAGTATCAGCTGAACCTGTTTTCTGTGGATGATCCCAACAGATCAAAGCTTTGTTATACATTTTGCTCCGTTCCTCACTGATTTCTGGTATATCATTCCCTGAATTAAACATACAAGATGTTATATATAAAAATAATGATAGAAGAAAAAATACATTTATATATAAAAATACATTTTACTCTGTGCATAAATATTTATAAAATTAAGGAGAAGGGCAAAACACATTCACATTTTCTCAGTCAAGTGTTGTTGTCTTCATCCTGCATATCCAGCCAAATTTAGGTGTGTTCAAATCTCCAGTGGGCATCATTTTTTTAAATGCACTTTTTACGTTGTTTAAGACAAACAAATATATAAATAAACAATCACACAAACATACAACAATGGTCAAGAGAGAGAATCTTATCATTTAGCGAATAAACAGGTGTTTGAGAGACCTTGAGATAACAAGAATATATGCAGGAAGGATCCATAACAAATATTTTAACAAGTCTACCAATCATTTAATTTTCAAAAAGAAAGGAGCAGAGCTTCTAAACAAGTTACATCTCCAACCAAAAATTTTCTGTCTCTTCAATGAGGGTGTATTCAGGAGGGGGGGTTTAGGATCCAAGGTCCTTGCCAGTTCTTTTATTACATTTTTCCCTTCTTTTTTACTTTCTCTCCCCATCTTTCTTTCATCATTTCTTCTTATTCTCTCTGGCTTTCTTATCTTAAATTTAATCCTTATCATTAACCCTTATCCTATCCCTAATCCTGACCCTAGCACTAACCCTACACTCTATCCCTAACCCTAAAGCACCCTCTCCCTAACCTTTTCCCTAGTTCTCACTCTACTCTTTACCCTATAACTTTTCTTATCTTTATTCTAAAACTTAATAACTATACTTAAACCTAACCCTTACTCCTTTCTATCTCCCCCTTATTCCTACACCTCTTTAGTCATCTTTCTTCATACTTAATCTGCCTTCCCTTTCATCTTAACCTTTCCTCTTACCTTCTCATCTCTTCACCTTCCTTCTACCACCACCTCCTCCTCCTCCTCATTCTCCTCCTCCTTCCTCTTTCTATATTCCATTTTCTTCTGACATCCTTCTATCTTACTTATTTTCTTATCCTCTACTTTTGTCTTTCCTTTCTACCTCTCTTCTCTTTTCCTCTTCTTATTCCCTATTATCTTCCTTCAAACCCTTCTCCCTTTTCCTTTCCTTTTCTCCGTTTCTCTTTCTATATTTACATTCCCATCTTTCTTCCTCCTTTCCTGCTCCCTAGCTTCTGTCTTCTAAATTATACCATCTTTACCTTCCTCCTCCTTCCCTTCTCTGTCCTCTCCCCCTTTTCTATCTTTCTTATCAATAGTTGTTAAGTCTGGAATGCTATATGGCAGGTTCTTGCTCATTTGAATTTTAATGCTCCCAGAGCACTTTAGTTTCCTCATTTTAGTATTATTTTGTCAGTTTTTGATCCTACCAATTCCTGCTTGCAGGGAAATTGTATTTCTTGGAGATATTCCAATGCACAGTTGTTGCTACTTTGTCATGCCACTGTTTGTAGGCAGCCTGTACAATTTTCTTGCAGCAGCTAACTGGTCAGTCTTCCATTTCTTCAGCTTATTTATGGAAGCAGCAATTGCTGTCTATTGCTGGCTTGGTATGCATTTTTCTTAAGGCTTGGTCTTGTGCAGCCAGAGTTAACCTCTCTGTCTCTTTCTTTAACTTTCCTGCTCTTAACCATTACTAGGTCTCGTCATTATTATGTACTTGCAACATTCTACACCCGCCCAAATAGTATATACGAACTCATATATTCCACAGATGTTAGTAATAGCTTGTTCCTAATAGTCATTTTCTCTTCCTATAAGGATTTTTAGAATACTACGAAATTCCCATTTGAGGATAATCAAGTTTTTTCAACCAACTTTTGAAGAATATTGAGTATTGTATCAAGAGCAAAGAGTTCATGAATACAGTTTCTTTCAATCCCTCTCTGAGGTGGGAAGAAGTTAAATGTTTTCCTTTACACTTACCATTTGAATGGAAACACATATTTTCAAGAGCTTCCTGTTGCTTTTCTATGTCAAGAACAAAGTCTTCAAAAGAAGCTTGAGCTGCAGGCCTGAAGCTCTTCAAAGATTCAGTAGCTTTCTGAATTCTATAGACAGAAAAAATTACTAATATTATGCATATGCTAAAAATTGCCTTTAAGGCTTTAATATGAGGGGGGAAATGAATCCATACCATTCAAGAACCATACTAAAATATGATTCTTTATTTTTTTACTTCTAACTGAAAATAAAAATAATTATTTCACTAAAGAAAATTCCTATATTATAAAGAAATTAGTTAACACTAGCAGCTAAACTAAAGTTCATATAAATTGGATAAAATTTTCAAGATGGTAAAATGTAATCCATCAAAAATTATCCCATATAAACTAATTAAAATAGATAGGATCTCATCTTTATTATATCTTTGGGTCCAAAGCAGAACATACATCAGAACATATTTCCATGGATACATAAGGCAAGTTTCTAGGTCTTTTGTGCCTGTTACCCCTGTACTGCATGCATTCCAAACCAGCAGGTGTTATTGGAGAAATGCTTGCAAAAGTACAATGAAAAGGACATTGGGGAAGTCCCAAGTGATATGCAGAGCATTACACACAATTCAAGCCATTTTGAAAATAAATTACATACCTTTCATGAAGCTGCTTTGCTGTTTGAACAAAACAGGATGGATCTGTTTCTTTGAGAACTTCTTGTGCATATCCCACTAGGCCGTTATTTTCCAGAAGTCCCTGATACTCTTCTATTTGAGAATGCAATTTCTCCATTCTTAAATTTCTGGATGCTTCAATAGCTCTAAGTGAAGTGTTTTTCCTTTCCTCCAAAACATGAAACAGCTTATCGAAGTTATTAGAAGCTTCATTCTTCGCTCTTTCACCATTGCACTGTTTTGTTTTAAGTTAAAGCAGGATAATATATTAACTTTAAACATGTTTTTGATTAGTTCAAGAACAACTTCAAGGAAGGTAGTGAAATTAATGCGATGTACAGATCTAGAATTTTTTTATAGGAACATATGTTAAAGTATTTGATACACTGAAATAACATTGTTCATCTTTATGAGTCTGAATTATAGTTGTTTTTAAACAAAACATTTAAAAACATAATTTTAAGTGACAACATCATTTAACTACTTTGCTTTCTATATTACAGAGACATGTTTACAATCCAACTCTTTACACATGAGCAACTAACCATGGCAAACTACAATTGTGAATAAAGAATTGCTTTTTAAGATTTAGACACCAGAACATCTGAGACAATTAGGATAAATATATTAGAAAGAAACACTTCATCTGAATTACTTTTCTACATAAAATGCTAGGCTTCAAGGTCACAGTAGTAAAAAATTGCTAGGGTAAAAGAAATAGAAAAAGGCTATTTTTAGAAGAACATGTTTATAATAAAAGCCTTTCAAAACTCTTTAAAAATTGAAATATTTTCACTGTGCATTTCAGAATAATAAATTATGGATATTTCAATCTCATAATCTCAAAGACAATTTAAAACAAACTACCATTACATAATAAGAGTTATTTCGGGAGGAAAGGGTGAGAGATGCATGTTTAGTATGCAGGCATGTAGCAAATATTTTTCCAATCAGAGCTGTCCTTGGGGGGAAAGACCAAACAGTGATAAAGAGCAAGGAGTTTGCAGCACTTCCTTTTCTGGGCAAGATAAAAAATGAACAGAGGGATTCTTTTTTTTTTTTGCATTCTTGTCAAACAGGGTGAGGAACACAGTAGTGTGTACCCACACACACACTACTTTCTCCATCCCTATAGTACGGTTTTCTAAGTTCCACAAAATGGTAAAATGGGCTAGCAGTGGCTCTGGCTGCTTCTTAACTCTGGCATAATTTTCTGAATATTTTACATAGATTAAAATGCTATAGAATATTACTAATCTTATTTTAAATAAGATACTTTCTAGAATTAACTGTTAGCTGCTGACCAGCCAAATATTTTTTATTTGATAGTCAGCACAGTTAGCAATACACTTATAGGCAACTGTCACATGTACAGTAACTGAATGATCAGTTGTAGAACAATCTTCTAATACAACATACACCTATTTAAGAAACAGAAACTATGTAGCTCTTTGCTTTTTAAAATGCAATATACAAGATCTTAAAATAAATTGGTCAAATTATAATGGATAGAAATGTTTTTGTTTCAATAAAATTCAATAAACATTGTTCATGTAGATATTCATATTAATACTAGTACTATTATACTCAGTCACCCTGACTCTATGGAGAGGGATGGCATATAAATATAAAAAATAAATAAATAAATATTAAAGAACCACAAAGTGGCCCATTTTTTGTCCATGACAAAAATAATTAGCTCTTACCTCAGCTTCTTTCACTAAAAGACCGAGCTCTGTAATTTGGTTTTTCACATGGCTCTCCTTACTAATGAGGTAGTGTATATCCTGTGAAAGTTTATCCTATAAAAAAGCATACTGCATGGTTAGAAATGATTGTAAAGTTCTATATTTGCTTTTAAAATTAGTAGATACAAGGAAAGTTAATATCTTTGTTTTGTGATTGACAATTCGGTTCAATAAACTACTATGTTCTATATTATCTATCAAAACT
>JANHFO010002696.1:349250-361358 GCA_032468095.1 Pareas carinatus
AATTATGGGATGTGGAGGAAGGAAATGGGAAGAGGGGGAGGGAGTTGGGAAGTGGGGGGAATTGGCCGCGTGCCATCTCTCTTGATCCTAGGATCCGTCATCAAGATGGGCCCCTGGTGTTAATGTAGAAACCTGAAAGAATCTACTCTTGTCTAATATTGTATGAAGTGGTCCAATAGAAGAATGTCTCCTAAAATCAACTATAATTTCTACAATTTTGTGTGTGTTCTGTTCAAGATTGTTCTCGCCGCACCACAAAGCTAGTTATTCAATTTCCCATCTGTAGGCAGATTCATCATTGTCTCGAATGAGGCCAATAACTGTTGTATCATCTGCAAACTTCAGTACTTTAATAGAGGACTCCTTCGAGATGCAATCGTTGGTATATAGAAAGAAGAGAAGTGGCGAGAGCAGACAGCTCAGAGGGGTTCCTGTGCTGATTATACAGGAATCTGATGTTATTTTGCCTAGCTTTGCCTACTCCTCCCTGTCTATTAGAAAGCTTATAATCCATTTACAGGTGTGGGTAGAGGCGGCTATCTGAATTAGTTTGTTTAGAAGAATTTCTGGAATGATGGTATTGAGTGCCAAGTTGAAGTCTACAAAAAGGACCCTTTTTGCATAAGTCCTTGGAGATTCAAGATGTTGAAGTATGTAATGCAGAGCCATATTAACAGATCTATTTTCAGTGGATCTGTGATGGTTTTCAGGTGGTCCAACACTAACTTTTCAGAAGTTTTCATAACTACAGATGTCAGAGCAGCTGGTCTATAGTCATTCAGCTCCTTGATGGAGGATTTCTTCAGCACTGGGATGGAATAGAGTGTTTGAAGCAAGAAGGAACATAAAATATAGCATATTTCTAGTGATTTATTAAAGATGCGGGTGAAGATTGGGGCCAATTGGTCAGCACAAGCTTTCAAACAAGAAGGAATTACTTTGTCTGGGTGTGGTGCTTTTCAGGGCTTGCACAGCCAAAAAGAATGAGGTCAGTTGTGGGAGGCTTGGCTGTTGTTGATGTATCTGAGGTGGAGGTGGTAGTGATAGTTGACAGTGGTTTTTTTTCAAGCCTAGAGTAAAATGTATTCAGGTCATCTGCCAGATGCCGTTTCCCTTCAGCATGGGAGGGAGGTTTGCTGTAATCAGTGATATTTTAAAAAGTTTTCCACATACTTATTGGTTCATTCTTTGAGAGCTGATTGCTCATCTTTTCAGAGGAGCTTATTTTTGCCGCTCTGATCTCCCTTGTTAATACATTTCTGGCCTGATTGTACAGCATTCTATCTTCTTTCCTGTAGGTTTCCTCTTTGGCGTGGCATAACTCCTTATGTTTAGCTGTGAACCAGGGTTTGTTATTACTTTGTATTCTCAGATTTCTGGTTGGCAAACATAGATCTTTCCAAAAACTAACCTATGATGTAACAGTATCTGTAAGTTCATCCAAGTCTGCAGAGGTAGTTTCAAAAATGTTCCAATCTGTGCAATCAAGGCAAGCCTGTAGCTTTAATTTTGCCCCCTCAGTTCAAGACTTTATTGATTTAATTGTTGGCTTTATTCCTTTAAGTCTTTGTCTATAAACAGGTACACGATGGATCATATGTCCTACAGCTGCTCGCGATAAGGACCGATAAGCATCCTTTAATGTTGTATAGCAGTGGTCTAAAGTGTTTTGTCCTCTAGTAAGCCAGTTGACATGCTGGACGCATTTTGAAAGTTCTTGCCTTAAGTTAGCACCATTGAAATTTCCTAACACAATAAAAGGAGTGAATCTGGATACTTTTCTTCAGCCCACAAAATTTGGTCAGTTAGATTTTATAATGCCTTGTTTATGCATTGGGATGGAATGTATATTGCAGTCAATGCAAATGATAATAAATGATGTGCAATTGATAAATAATGTTTCTAAGTCCACATCACAGAATTTCTTTAGTGTAGTTATGTTTTTACAGCATCGGTTGTTGATATAAAAGCAGAGATTGGCTCGCTTATTTTAACCGGATGTTTATGCAATTTTGTCTGCCCTCTGAATTGGTACTGCTGCCTCCCAACCACTGTTGCCTCCACTGATTGCTTCATTCTGTCTTATATTATACTTACTGTCAAAGACACATTCTCCAAATGTATTTTCTCTGAAAATATGTCAGTTTTTAGAGCCAAAAATTACATCAATAAGTTCAAAAGCTAATAGATAAATCTATTCTTATTCAAACATTAGTTTCAGCAATGGATTAAGACAGTTCACAGAATTCATCAACAATCTCTCACTTTCATTTTTATCTGTAAATTTGACTTTTCCTGAATGTATTAGGGCAGTTGCTCTAAAAACTGTAGGGTAGGAAAACAGGCAGCATTTATTATTTATATACATCTGTAATAAGAATTTAGAGTAAAGTACATTTCTGCTTAACTCCATAGACCTCAAAAACAATTTTGCTTGTTAAAGTAATGCTGATTTGTAAATAGAAATCAATGCATAACAAGGTAGATTGTCCCTTATGTATGCATGGATTCCCAACAGAAAAACACATTGGAAATTCCATTATAATCCTTATGTAGATTGAATTCCTGATTCTGCAGTTGCCAATACAGCCAAATAAATTGTACTAATAATTTTGTTAAAATATGTTGGTTAATAAAATGGTAGCTATGTACTTTTGTTATGTAATATGGTCATTTTAAGCTAATAAAACTAAATATGCTTATCTCTTTTGCCTTTTCTTTTTCCTAAAATATTAGCTTCTTGTATCCTTTACCTTCTTAATATTTTTATCTGCACATTGATATTTGATTAGGATCACATCAAAGGGAACTGTATTCCTTAAGGCCTTTATGCATGTTTTTTTTCTGTTTCATTTCTATGTTTGTTCCCATTTTTTATTTTCTCCACTTTCCATTTTTTCCTCTTTATTCTTTAATTTGTATTAGTTTTTATCACTTTAATTGTAACTTTTAGTAAAATTACCATAAAAACCAACAATGCAATTCAGTTGGGAAAAAAAAATCTCCATTGAGTCAGCAGCAACCATAGGCAGAATGTCTTTAAGTTCATTTTAAAAATTATTTTTAAAGAAGTTTTAACATTTTTCTTACATTATCATGAATAAAATCATCCAGTTCAATTACTAATATGAACTACTAGCTCTTGGTACCTATGCTACGCTACACGTTTAGTATGGTTTGCTATGGTAATAAGGTATTTTAGCTAGATGTTTGACTGGTTTGTAATATCAAGTGGTAAAAAAAGTTACCTCATGTATTGTGTGAAGATACTGGAATTGTTGAAGGGAGATAATAGGTAATGGTTTGAATGTGTATGAATTTGAATATGATTAAGTTTGAATATAATAAAAGATTTGAGATTACTTTGATGAGAGATGTTTTCTGAATAGAAGTGTGTTTGGGCCAAGAGATTTGAGAAGAGTTTGAAAATTTAGAATTTTCAGTAGTGTAGCTTTTATGGTTTTTGAGATATAGCGATGAGTCAGAAGTAAATGAGTGGGAAATGAATGATAAAGGAATCATTTTTGACAAATATTCCTATAGATTGACACTGCTCTGATGGAACGATACTTTTTAAATTTAAATAACCATACTTTTGCTCTTTTTAAAAATATTGCGTTCAATTCTTATTTTTTTAAAAAAATATTTACACATATGAATATGATTGGTGGAGACAGGGGCAAATACTTGAATTTATTCTTAGTAACAGGCTGAGTGCAATAGAAGTAGATTTAGAACAGACAAAAGATGGACATTAACAGTTTGGCTAGGTTCATATGTTCTACTAAGCTATAAAGATGTTTATTGATTTATAACTTGTTATATTGCATGAATCTAGCCAATCTGATTTATAAACCATGGGATGAAGCATAATATGTTGAGTAAACCTAAGTCACTGTGGCTTAGTCATTAGGCCATGTCTAAAGAAACGGCCTGGTGGTTCAGCGGATAAGATGCTGAGCTTGTTGATCAGAAGGTCGGCAGTTCAAATCCCTAGTGCTGTGTAGCAGAGTGAGGTCCCATTACTTGCCCCAGCTTTTGCCAATCAGCAGTTCGAAAGCATGTAAGATGCAAGTAGAAAAATAGGGACCACTTTGGTAGAAAGATAACAGCGCTTCATGCGCCTGAGGCATTTAGTCATGCTGGCCACATGACCACAGAGATATCTTTGGATAGAGCTGGCTCTTCGACTTTGAAATGGAGATGAGCACCGCCCCTAGAGTCGGCTCAACAAGCACACATGTGTGAGGGGAACCTTTACTTTTTAAAGAAACTGTGGCTTGTTGTAATTGCTAAATTAGGACACTCTTCAAAGACAATTGATAAAATATGCCATAACAAGATGTGCTGATGGCTGCTAAGTTATAAGGCTTTTAAAAAAATGAATTATTCTGTTTCCCTGAAAGAAAAACATCCTTCAAAAATAAGACCTACTTACAGTTTTGAGTCACTGAACTATAAGGCATCCCCTGAAAATAAGACCTCCCCGATAATAAGGCCTCGGACTTCCAGTTCTGGGCGGCCTTGGTGGAAAAATAAGACATTCCCTGAAAATAAGACCTAGCGCATCTTTGGATGCAACAATTAATATAAGACAGTGTCTTAGTTTCGGGGAAACACGGTATTATAGCTGCCGCTGCCCACTCACGAGGCTGTTGTAGGTAGGAATTCCCTCCCCCTTCTGTCATTTTGGGGGAATTCTCCTCCAGTTTGAGTATCCAGTCCTTCTGTTATAGTCAGTCCTTCCATTAGTCACCAATCCATATATTTCCATGTAACATCGGCTCATATATTAGAGAATCTTGTTCTTAGTTCTATTCTTGTAGTTTCTCTTTCATTTTACCAATTGTCATTCTCACATTTTTCTTATTTTTTCTTCTGTCTCAGTCCTATTCCTCTTTAATCAAATTGTATGGATTTGTAATAAAATATCCTTGTTTTCTGTAGAAACTCGTTGCACTAACTCCATATACTTTATTCTGATACTCTAATCAACAGTGCACTTTCTCCATCACTTTCACTTTTTTTCTGTTTGATATTGCATGTCTCAGTGTTCACTCTATGACGGCTGATGGCCAGCTCTTTTGAAAGGGGCCCAGTCTTAAAAATTATCTCTTGTATTCGGATATTGTATACTGGCTTTATAGTATAGGACCCAGGAGATACACTTTCTTTGCCTAGGCCTCAGTGTAATTTCCCAAGTTATCAAAAGCAGTATCCATAACCAGGGCTGAAAAATGGATCTAGACATCATCCATTAATCTCCTTGAATTCAGAACTCCGCCCAGCAGTTGAGCAATTGATTGGAACTGGTTGGAAATTATCCAACCTGGACAGAAATTGAAAGAGAAAATAATAGCACAGTGATAAAAATGTATTTAGTACCACCCTTTGTCAACTTAGTCAGAACTTAACCCAAGTTTTATTAGCTAAAAAGATAATAGTAAAACACACACCTCTGGGGATCCTCCATGATGAAAGACTTTCTGAAAAAGAATCTACTATAACTAGACAAAGGCCATGATTACAACCATTGGATCTGTATCTTATCTAATTGGCACAATTCCAAACCATTGAACCAAACTACAAAGTTACATAAAAATTGATTAGAGCAAGTTTATACACAAACAAGAAAGCTGTGTTGCTTTCACTATGCTAGAATGGCCCACTGGGGATTTCTGTACAGACACAACCTTGGTATAGAGTAGTAATTTCTTGCTCATCATCATCTCCATGGAGCTGATCATCAAATAGATCCTAACCTATACTGCTCTAGGTTTCTGCTAGTATCAAACTAGGCTTCTTTCATATCTCATTGCTGCTGACTATGAAAAAGCAAAAATTCCTTCAATTTTCTTGAACAGGAGAAAACACTCAGGGA
The DNA here is from genome assembly GCA_032468095.1 of Pareas carinatus. Classification (NCBI taxonomy): domain Eukaryota; kingdom Metazoa; phylum Chordata; class Lepidosauria; order Squamata; family Pareidae; genus Pareas; species Pareas carinatus. The sequence goes on from JANHFO010002696.1 coordinate 355,132, forward strand.
CAATTCTATCAATCATCCATTTTGCTATTCTAGAAGTGAGCTAGTGCTTTAACAAAACTGATCAAGGTAATGGAAAAATGTACAAGGAATTTAAGGAAATTGTGAGGAAATTTGAATAAATTAACAAATGTATCTTCTATTTTGAAAAATCAGTTGTGATAGTCAAAGAACTCAGAATATTTTACAGCTGCAATTGAAGTTTTACAACTGCTACCAAATTTCTTGAGTCAAACATAAGCTTTAGCCACATTTCCATCCATTTCATCAAACCAAATTGTCTTTGTTTTCTTCAATATTTACATTAAAATATAAATTAAACTCAAAAATCAGCAAACATATATCTTCAACCTGAAGTATTAGTAACCTGAGTACTGAATCATTTTCATTAGTCCAGCTTCTTCCCATTTCTCTAGATTGATGACTAAATCAAGGTCAGGTGCACAAGATTAGATGAAGATAGGGTTTTTTAACTATTGCTGCCCAATGACCCTAAAAATGACATTGAGTTGTGCTGAATACTAGATCAGAAGAAAAGTTCTGCCTTACTAAAAATATTAAAACTATTCAGAACATAATTCTTCATTATTTAGCATTTAGCAAAACCTGCATCAGCTAGGGATGTGTGGTAAATGGCTAAAAGAGTCCTAAAAGCAGGAATTTTCAGATTAGATATTCCCTATAGGTGAAGTAGCCATATTCCAGTTTTGTGCCTCAGTGAAGCTCTGGTTCTAATCTGTTTTTATGTGGAGTTTTAAGTCATTGCAAGGCTTACTACATAGCCGCTGAAACAACCACCAACATTTTTGTTATGGACACAACTTAGGATGTTGATATGGTCAGAGTTTGAGATGTGCCCAGCTGCTGTAGTCACATTCCCTTATATGCTTGTATCTCAACATGTTGGACAAATAATGATTTTAAATGGGCAACAGAGCCAGGTTCTATCACCAAAGAAATATTGCATGGCAGTTTTTCTGCTAATTCTGTTGGCAATGGTTTTGCACTTATTTTTTATCAATTGGGAGGAGGCATAACCATTCTTCCTTATTCCCCAGGCTGCCTCTGAATGCTAATGCTCAGAGCCAATTACAGCAAAATGCTATTTATTTGCAGTACTGAGAAAGGATTTATTTATTTGCCGTTCACTCTATCTGTGACTTACAAGTCTATCTTTGGACCTGGATTTAGCACTTTTTGAGAAGAAAACTAGACCCATATTAAGAGCCTGATGATAGATTATGGGTATGGCATGTAATGCTAGTTAGTTGAGAAGCTTAAAAGATGCATCATTCAACCATTCCACCTGCCAGTAAGGAGAGTATTTTTACACAATTAAGGAAAAGAAGGAACAAAGAAATTTACTATTTTCCTTAACTTATCCCATTTTAAAACAATAAGGGCAACACTGTTCACTGGCCCCATCACTGAGGCATAATTGGATCAGCAATGACAACAGCACGATTTGTACTTTCCTACTACTCACAGGGAAGAAAAACATTTTAACATGGTTATTAAAATGCCCATATTCAAGATTTCAATTAGTGATTTATATTATGTTCTAGCATATCCTCAATCATTTTCAGAGACAATCACAACAAGTGATACTTATCATTAATGGAATCCTATCGTAGTTTCCATGAGAAATACCTGAAGGTGTTCTTAACATAAGTTATGCAGGCAAGATTCAGTGCAAGCAAGGGATCTGTTATCCATTCTTCAAATTTATGCCCTTCATGTGTGTTGGATGACAATGATAGATTATGCTGAATAGGTAGAATGTGAGTTACTGCACAACACATTTGAAAGACAGCTCCACTGTAAAAGCTTGCCTCCCTGTACAAAATACATTTATCTCACAGAACTTCTACTTCCTAAATAAGATAGTGTAAGACTCATGGTCATTCAGAAATAATTCTTACTGTATTCAATGTGTTGCACGCCTAAATCTAATTTACAGAATTTTAAAATTATTTTAATACTTTGCTTTCCACAATTTCCTCAGGTGACATAGAAAAAAAACCTTAACAATAAAGATTAAAGCAACATGATTGCAATCAATAGGTAAGCTTCAGCTGCATAGTCCGTGCAGCTATAAAGGTCTGAAATGAGGATGATGCAGCTAATTATCCACATTACACCTCCAGCTGTAGCTTTGCAGTAAGTTTCAACAGCCATTCCCTGGAATATCTATAATTCAAAACATCACCATGGAGCACAAACTAGGTGTCGATTTCCATTCTAGTTTTTATTATTTTAATAAAAATGAAATTATCAAATATAGTAATGAAAAGCTAATTCAGAACAAATGAATGACATCATTAATCATGCAACCTAAAATATTTTTGTCTCTAGGTACTTGTTGAGTTCTGACAGGAATTGCTACCATTCTGAGTTCACCATATGCTTAACTAAACTGCACTGCATAAACCTATCTTGCTCGGTTTTTGTATCATGGTTTAGTGTACCTCATAAAACCCAGCCAATTGTGATTTATTTAACACTTTGGCTTAACAATTTGTATAAACTCGACTAATAGGAAGGAAAGAGACGCTAATTTAAAATACCTAGCAGCTGTTTTGGCCTGCCAGACTTACCGGGTTACCTGCTGAAGCCCTGGTTTTTAACCCAGGGTTCAGGCTTTATAGGCCACATTCCCTGAACCGCGAACTACACACCGCTGCGTTCGCACAACACCTTCCGCTAAAGCGCGATGGGCTACTTCGTGGCTTGCTACGTCGCGCAAAGACAGCCAGGGAGGTAGTTCTAAATGAGAGAGAATCGCTGGAGGATTTGAAATCCAGCTCGGCGGTTGGGTCTGTTAAATAAAGAAGTCGGCGGGCTCTCGCCTAGTCTCCCAGAGTAGCGGCTTATGACTCACACACAACACACAACTCACAACTCAGAAGGTGGACAAGCCTCCCGCCGCTCTGGTTAAGCAGCTCCCCTCACGCAGCCCGCCGGATTGACCTGCCGCCGGCGCCGCCTCGGAAACTCCTGCTGGTCGGTTATTCCCGCAACTCCGAGCCGAAGTTGCTTCGCCACCTGCGAGCGCGGCAGACGGGGCGGGGGCGTCCTAAACGCCTAATTGCCGGCGGAAAACGCGAGGGAGTTTTAAGCGGGGAGGCGAGGTTGGTTCACTTTACCTTGCCTTTTGCTAGCAACTCCGCTATGTAGCCGAACGCGCGCTCTTCCTTCGACTCGGACATCGTCCAGGAACCCCCCCCCCGGCGGAGGCAGCCCCTCTTCCGCGCTCGCTCCACGGCCCCAGGAGTGTCAGTCAAGCCCCCGCGTCGGAGCAGCGGGACTCCGAGGAGATGAGGGCCATCCCGGTCTCCCCTCCTCGACTGTCCCGGGTCGGAAGCGCCAGTGCCAAGGAAACCGCGAACGCCGCGAGCGACGGGTAGAAGCGCCGCGGCGGTAAGCGGGGGAGATGAAGACGCGCTGCCTTAATGAACGCTGTTTGATAGCGGGTCAAGGGAAAGGGGAAAGGGGAAAAGGGAAGGGGGAAAGAAGCCGCCCGGGTGTGAAATGATGAGTAGCTGATCTCCGTCGCCGGAGAGTCGCATTCCCCCTAGAGGAGGCAAACGTTTTATCCTCACACCCTCTCTAGCAAACAGCTCTGATCCACCGGGGGTCAAATGAACCCGAAGCCATGATCATTTCAGGGAGGGGGGAGGAGGCCATACCTAATTTTAGTAGAGTTCTAAGACAAAGCCATAAAATCAGGCGGATAGCCTCGACCTTTGACCAGTTATACAACCTGGGAGGTGCAGATACTCCTCTGTTGTCTGTATTTAAAATACTGAAGTCAAACTCTGTGCCATTCATGGTTCTTGTCCTGTTTTTCCTACATAGAATCCAGAGGGGTGTTGGTGCTAGATGGTGGCATCTGTCCTATTGGAGGAAGAGCATGTAAAAGTGTTGCTGATCTTGTGTGGGTACTTGTTGGGGCCCATGACAGTGCTCTTGGCATAGATGTGGGGGCAAAGGAGATAATCGGGGCTCCTCATAGCCAAACCCGTAGCCATTCCGACAGCCCAATCATAAATCTTATGGATGTTGGGACCCACTCCAAAATAATTGTTCATAGAACAGCATATTTCATGCTTTCAGAATCATTTAGAAGACTTTGCTTGACTGTAAGCATAAAAAATCTCTACTAATTAAAACAATACTTTTCTCCCCTGGGCAATCTTGTGAGCCTAGAAAAAAGATGCTTCTGGGTTAAGAATCAAATTGATTTTAATCAGTAGTAGATTCTTTGATGCATTTTTTTGCCAGTTAGGCTGCTTTAATGAATAGCAGAGAAGTGCTACTCTTCAAGATTATTACTAATTATTTTCTGGTTAAAGTTTTCTTTTATTTGTTGACTTCAGCATAGTATTCTACTAGATTTCTGCAGCCCAGGCATATTATGCCTAAATATGCATTTTAAAGAGTTCTCGCGTCTTCCTTTCCCCCCCCTCACCTTTCCTATTCTGCGCACTCTTTTTTGAAAGCAACACAAGTGGGAGTTGGCTCATCATTCCACTGTTTTGCTATTTGAGCTGAGTAAGGTATGCTGTTATGTCATTTTGATAGACTAGCAGCACAGCAGTGCTGAATTGACTTCATCAGGAATACAACATGGAAATGGAGGCAGAGTGATGCTAACCAGGAAGAAAAAGTATGCCCTCATGAATCTGAAATGGCTAATAAGTATTACTCTAATTCTGCATACAACAGATAATCTGATATCACTGAATGAGTATATCAGAATTTATGTGTCTTATGGCTTTTGTTTGATAGTGTTGCCACACAAAAAAATACTATCCTCACTCTAATACAGCCAGGTAAGGTTGTCTTATGTGTGGAGATGAGATGGAACAATGTCATGGAGATATGGCCAAAAAAAAAGAAATTGCTGGGGCATGTTTGCATCATAGTTAGGTACAACTGGGGAAGGGCCCATTATCACACATTTGCAATATATTCTTCCAAACTGAAAACCAAATTCTATTAAAAATCTGATCTCAGTTAATTATGCTACCTCATTAAATCTATCCATAAAGCTCACTGAGAGCTACTTTAGGGGAGTTGAATTGCTCTTTTCAGAGTGTTCAGTCATTATGGGTACAGCAGTGAGTGATATATCTGTCTACAATTTAACCTTGATACAAAATACTCTTCCCTTAGAAAACTGAGCACAAAGCTAGGTATCAAGCTCAATTGTTACTGGATACTCTGCATTTCACTCAATCATTCATTAGGTAAACAGCTTGCTATTATGTTCTGTTTCAGCAAAAGCACAAGCCTTCTCCAGTGACTTAACTATTTTTCCTTGTTCAGTATTGTCTTATAAAGTTTTGCAACCAAGACCCCAAATGAACTATATAATCCAATACACACACAAAAAGAACAGTCGTTAAGGTATACAGAAAAGAGCTCAAAGGAGAAGAGAAAGGTAGAAATGTTATATTGCTGGTCTTGTTTGGGCCTTGATAATAAAACAACGTGTATCACCTTCAGTAGTTGTTGAGCCCTTTCCTCTGACAAACTCTATGAGACATCATTCAGATCCAGTACCTTGCTTGACCTATGGTCAGCCTAGTTGAATATTATAGACCAATTTCAGACCAATCTCATTTCGCTGTGTCACCTGCAAAGTCATGGAATCAATCATCAACCAATCCATTAACCTCCACTTAGAGACAAATAACCTACTCTCTAACAATCAGTTTGGCTTCAGGAAAAATTTTTCCTGTAATCTACAACTATTACACCACAAAAACATTTGGACTCCACAACTCAACCAGGGTAAAGCAATAGATGCAATTTACATAGACTTCAGCAAAGCCTTTGCCTCAGTGGTACATAACAAACTACTGTTAAAACTACGATCTCATGGCATTTCTGGATCACTGCATAACTGGATAGCTGCATTCCAGTCAAACAGGCAACAAGTAGTTAAAATAAGGACTGCCATATCAAACCCTGCACCAGTTAACAGCTATATCCCCTAAGGCACTGTTCTAGGACCACCCTCTTTCTAATTTACATAAATGATCATTGCGATCACATTAAAAGCAACTGCATCCTCTTTGATGATGACATAAAACTATTTAACTTCACTGACAACACTGCTGCCCTACAAAGCAACCTTGACTATATGAATGGTTGAACAATTGACAACTTCACATCTCAACCAACAAATGCTCTGTCTTACACATTGGCAAAAAGAATCAGAA
>JANHFO010002696.1:369936-380560 GCA_032468095.1 Pareas carinatus
TTTAGTTGGAATGCTATAGCTGCTTTATGCCTACCACAAAAATGTATCTTAGGATATGATGAATGTATTTTTATGACATGATGAATGTGTTCGTGACACAAGGACGTGATGAATATATTTTATGATTATGATCATAACTTAGCACTTGTAGCTTATATGTACATTGAGAGCATATGCACTGGAGACAAATTCCTTGTGTGTGTCCAATCACACTTGGCCAATAAAAATTCTAATTCTAATCTAATCCAGTTCAACCTGGTTTAAGTTCCATATGTTGTATGAGTCCAGTCTTTGAATCACTGTTGAGTAGGAGACAAGGCAGCTGCAGAAAGATTTCTTTTTTTGGTGCTTAGATGCATCAGTAGGAAAAAATATATAACACAATGAGTAGATTTTCACCATGTTATTTCCCAATTCTTCCAATTTACTCAATTTTGTCTCATGCCCCTCTGCTCTGCAGCTCCCATTTAACAAGTTAATTTTGGTATGGAAGCATAATCACTTTTAGTTCTTTAGATCAACTGCCTTTTCACAGACATATGTGCACTTCACAAACACCTGGCTAGTGGTCTAGGCTAATACGCACAATGATCGAATATGTAATTTCATGATGAGGAAATATTAAAATAAATAAAAAATAATTCCCCCCCAAAATGATTGCAATCACAGTTTGTCAATTCTAGCCTGTATGTAAGTATAGAGCATGTACACCGGAGATAAATTCCTTGTGTGTCCAGACACACTTGGCAAATACATTCTAATTGTAATTCTAATTCTAAGCAGAATTAAAGTCTAGCTGCTACAAAGACAACTTGTCAGACATTGAAGACAAATGCCAAAGTGTGTTCTGAATATACTGTAGGAAGCTCCATAAATCCTTTGCCTCTCTCTGTGTTGCTGAAATAATCTCTGGAAAACACTTCTGAGTCCCTGGAAAGGTACTATTAAGTTATGGGAGAGCACTAGAAGGGGGCTAACTCCATATAAGGAATTTAGCACATTTTATGACACTGTTATTTATTTATTTGTACCCCACCCTTATTATTCTTAGAAAATAACTCAAGGTGATGAACATATGCAACATATCGCCTTCCTCCTACTTTCCCCATAACAACAACTCTGTGAGGCAGGTTGGGCTGAGAGAGAATGATTGGCCCAAAATCACCCAAACAACTTTCATGCTTAAGGCAGAACTAGAACTCACAGTCTTCTGGTGATTGACCCAAAATATCCCAGTCAGCCGGCTTTCATGCCTAAGGCAGAACTAAAACTCACAGTCTCCGGGCTGCTAGCCTGGTGCCTTAATCACTAGACTAAATGGGCACTGCACTACATACTCCAACATCTTGATTACCCAAAAACATATGCAAGAATCGTTTTCATAGACTTCAGTTCTGCATTCAATACCATTATTCTAGATATTCTTAGAAACAAACTGACTCAGCTAAATGTACCTGACTACACCTGCAAATGGATCAAAAGCTTCCTAACAGACAGGAAGCAGCAGGTGAAGCTAAGAAAAATAACACCAAACACCTGTAAAATCAGCACAGGTGCACCTCAAGGCTGTGTGCTCTCTCCACTCCTGTTCTCCTTATACACCAAACACTGCACTTTAAAAGACCCCTCTGTCAAAATACTAAGATTTGCAGATGATGCAACAGTGATTGGCCTCATTCGAGACAACAACGAATATGCCTACAGACAAGAAATTGAACAACTAGCTTTGTGGTGCAAAAAGAACAACCTAAAACTGAATTCACTCAAAACAGTAGAAATGATAGTTGATTTTATAAGAAGCCAGTCCATTCTACCTCCTCTCACAATATCAAACAACACAATAACAATAATAAGAGTTCTTCAAATTTCTGGGCTCTACAATATCTCAGGATCTAAAATGGTCAACCAACATCAAAGATATCATTAAAATAGCACAACAAAGAATGTTCTTTCTGAGACAAATCAGAAAGCTCAGACTACCCAAGGAACTGCTGACTCAGTTCTACAGAGGAATAATTGAATCTATAATATGCACCTCAAGAACTGTCTGGTATGGCAATGCAACAGTACAAGATAAACATAGACTTCAAAAAATAATCAGAGCTGCAGAAAAAATAATTGCTACAAAACAACCTTCCATTGAAGATCCGTACACTGAAAATTTCAATTTTTAATAATTTAATAATGGCCAAATTGTTTAATTCTTTTAAATGGTTTTAATTGTATATTGTTGTGTTTTATTCGGCTGTTCACCACCCTGAGTCCTGCGGGAGAAGGGCGGTATATAAATCTTTGAAAATAAATAAATAGTGAATTCTATCAGTTGTTTACAATAGACTAATCAAGCTGCAAAAAAAGGTAAGAATGACTTTTCATGCAGTTGCTTTATTTGTTAAGACGAGCAACGTAGCATATAACAAAGATGCTATTTTATATACAGGTATTTTTATATACCTGGTCTTTGCCTTCAGAGACATAAAAATAATAAAGTAGACTGCTGTCTTTACTGTTGTACAACTATGAAGTACAAGTTTACAAAAGCAAAATATTCAGGAAGTAGAATACACAAAGTGAGAAATTGCTAAATGTAACGTGGGTTGGACCATCTGTGCAACTTTCTGTAGCAAGTCACAATATTTGGTGTATTAGAAGGATCCTGAGAATAACAGTATTTTTTCCCCAATGACACAATACACCTTAACTATTAAACTTCAATTAAAACTGTAGTACTCCTACTGTAATCTAAAATTCAACTTGTAAAAGCAAATGGATAAAGAGCCAGACCAAATATGAACTCTCAATTGAGTTCAATGAGATAGTGTACTGTATAAGAGAGAATCTTTTAACTAATTTACCTTTTACATCGAGGGATTGATATGAGTGGTACCCTAAGAAGTGTAAATGAACTGAAAGGATCTGTAGAAGACCTGCAACTGTTACTAATGCGTGTGGTGGCATGGTTATTTCCCTGCCTGAATATAACCCTAGAAGTTTGTAGCAGAAACGTGAAGAGGATTAGAGTAGTGAATGGACCCATTCTAGTTCATAGGAGAATAATGGTTTATGAAATCAAAGAAAGAGCAAGAAGAGCTGTCACAGGAAGCAGTATTCCAACAGGAAGAGGGTCAAGCAAAGAAGCAAGCTCAGCAGACAAGAGTGACAAGCAAAAACAAAATTCGTAAATATACTTTGTTACTGCTGAAATTAAACAAAGAGCTGCACGGAAAAAACTAGCATTGAACACCTTGATGATTACAAGATTAGAGAACTGGGATGAAAATAACAAGTAATTCGACAAAAACAAAGTGATACATTTGGGAAACAAAAAGCAAACACAGATACTGTCTAAAGCAGGGGATACCTGGATCTTTAATTTAGGCTGCTCTACCCACTAAGAATTGTTGGCCCAAATGACCTCTTCAAATTAAATTCTAAATTAAGGTGCGCCCCCCAAATAAATACAGTACATGATGAATAAAATATCTTTATTTTTTTTACAAAGATTATACAATTGTTGTCTATCTTAAAGAACACCTTTTAGCAATTAAGACTTAATTTATAAGATTCCATATGAAGTTCTTATTACTTAAGTATCACTAATTTCAAGATATTTAGTATGAAAATATGTAAGGTCATTTTGAAGTTTCTTCATATCATAGTTTGTCATTGCACTGTTTAAAATAATACAGTAGAATTAATTAACTCATCTTGCTTTGAAGATCTTTTTCTGAAACCAATCTTCTATCGTTGCATTTGTAAAGGCAAGCAATTTTTTTTTAAAAAAGTCCAATCCAGAAGCTGTCAAGTTGATGCCAATATATGATTTTGATTCTATGATATCAGTACTTTAAAAGAGCACATCGGTTATACATGGCTTTGAACCTTGGGCTACAATTATGCTACCAAGCTCAACAGGAGTCTCAGTCATGTGGCACTGTGTACTTCCTCTGAAGAATGTTTAGAGTCCTGGGTTGACCAGATCTGATGAAGGTGATGAAGGCGCTCTGAAGTCCTTGTGCTTACATTCAGGGCAGGATGAACCTTTCGAATGCCAGACTCCCCCATTAAAGACAGGCCACAAATCCCAAAGTAGGCATGAAGAGCATCTAGAAAGAGAAACCAGACATGAGTCTGTATGTTTAAGAGATACATATACTAAACATAGTAAACATATACTAGACACACATAGGCACACAGTACAATACAATAACAACCTATTATTTTCTAAACTAAGATCTTTTCACTGAAAGTAGGTAACAAAGAAAGCCTCATTCTGATACAAAACTATTTTGAAAAAATGCCTTTAATCAGCCAAGTTTAGAGAACACCACTTGAAGGCTTGTTTATATTCTACCTGTTCAGCTCAAGACAGCATATGTAGGACTTTCTCCTTCCATTTTTCTTATAAAAACCATAAGAATATGAGGTAAGTTAGACTGAACGGCCCAAAATTACTCTGTGATTTTAGAAGAAAATAGAGCTTTAATACATCACAGGCTGAGAAATTCAATGCTAAGCATTATAGCTGGATTTTTCTCTCTCAAATGCCAATGTAGATTCCATTATTAAAAATTTGTAGAATCTAACAACAATCTTTTGTATTTGTCTACTGTTTTGGCTTTACTACTGCAGCATATGCTCTATATGGGACTGCTGTTGAAGACCCCCTGGACGTTTCAATTGTTCAGAATGCACCTGCACAAGTGGTCATAGGCATCTCATGAAACAATACAACTGTTTCATGAGCTGCAGTGTTGTTTGCTTGCTTCCAGCTGCAATTCAAAGTCATTATGATAAAGCCCTATAAAACACAGGCTCTAGTACTTGAGGGATCACCCATCTCTCATAACATCTGATGGTCTTATTTAATCTAGCAGTTTTGGCATGCTCTGGATTCCTTTGATTAAACAATGCTATCTATCAGGAACCTTCATCACTCGCGGGGCACCTTTTAAGTAGAAGCACCTGCCCTCTGGAATTAAATTCCCTCTGAGATCCAGATAGTAGCCATGCTGGGGGCGTTTGAAGACCTGATTCTTCATCAAAGCCTTCAGCAAGGATGAAAAATCATGATGAAGAGTCTAATAATTGCAAGAAGGAAAGTTTATATTGATAATAAAAGCTAAACTCGGCATAATTATTGCCGCATATGAATCCAATTAGAAATCTTCATGAAAGGAACATCTGATCTTCCTAGTGAGATCCCTGCAGATCTTACATGTTTATTCATGTGTCTAATAATGGTATGGTTAACTCGCACAATCTTGAAGAACTTGTAAACATACTTTCAAACCTTCTAGGAAATAAAAACAGCAGACAGACAATTGTCCAAGATAGTTAAAATTTAACATTCTGATGTTGAAGAGTCTCGGCTATATGGACAAATTCCAAACAATTTGATTTAAAGTCTCAAAAAATATTAAATCATCAAAAAGTTTAGCAAACATTTTAGGGTGGGGATTTTTTTCAAGTTTCGGCTCATAGTTCCTGTGTTTTTCTTCAAAGCCTGGATGCAAACCGACCACATGAATCCAAGGAAATCCTATATGTGCAAATATACAATATCTTTCAAGTCAAGTTTGACTCCTGGTGACTAGGAATCACTTTAGTTTTCTTGGCAACAATATAGAAGTGGTTTACCACTACTTTCTTCTAGGATTCTAATTTTAACTTTCCAGTCTAGTCTAACCAGGTCCAACCCTGTTTAGCTTTCTAAGGTTAACAAATACATTACAGATCTTTACAGAGCCTTGAATTAGTGCTAGAAAACAGATGAATGCTAGCATAGAGAATCACAGAATGTATGAGTTGGGAGGGATCTTGTAGACCTCTTTCTGTTTCTACAGGAAAATTATTAAACTTTTCCAGAATATTGGCCATAGAACTGCCATTTGAAAACCTCTAGCAAGCCCAGAATATTCTACTGATTAACAGCCCTTATGAGAAATGTCTGTTAATATGTACCCCAAATTTCATTTCTTTTAATTTAGTGATAATATTCTATCTTTATTCTATGATCCAAAACCTCAAACAAGAAACTTGCGTTTTTTGCTATCCTATAAAATGTCTTGAGCTTTAGCACAGACGTATATCTTTCCTAAATAATACCTACCAGTCAGGGCCGGCCCAAGAATAAGCAGGGCCCGGTGCAAAATGTCTCGTGCGGGACCTATTTATTAAAACCTTCAAGGCCCCGCGAGACCTTGTGCAGTCACACCATTCGCACCGTTCTTTGGCCGGCCCTGCTACCAGTGCATATTCTTTTTTTCTGCCATTGCATTTACTAAATTTGTTAATTTGGTCTTTTATTCACTTTTTGAAGACTGAAAAAAATCAAGCTCTCTATAATTTGAGTTTCCGTAGTTATCCACAGTTACACCTTACTTTGACCATATCACTGACGATCCAATTCGAGATTATCCTGCATTGTACAACTACCTGAGTCTTATTCCTTCCACTGTACCAACTATTCATTTATTCTTACCCTGCTTTCCCTATTATAACTGACAATTCATCCATATGCTAAGCACTTATTCTATGATTACTTATACAGAATCTTGCCTGAGGGATTCTACAAAATACTTTATTAGATCATTTTTATCTGCAGACCTGCTTTATCTTTTGAAAAATTAGAGACAAATATTTATTTCATTATAAGAAAATATTCCTATTTCCTTTACATCTGGTTCTGTTTTAAGGCAGAACCAGATGTAATTCTTTCTCATAATCACACATGTAAGCAAAAAACTGAAAATACCTGGATGACTATCTGGCCACTTAGCAAATCCACCAACAAGGCGATCTTGGGTTGATAAAACATAATTTCTGTTTTTTTCATAATTTGTGTACTGAAATATTTTCAGAAGCTGAAAGGGAAATTTATCATGTTCAAAACACCTCATAAATATTACAATAAAGCAATTTCTCATGAGGAACATTGAAAGCCAGATGATGATGATATATTAAACACTAAACTGACAGCCTAAACTAATAGATATTACTAAAAAAGCAGCTACAAGTTTTCTCCTTTCTTCCTACTCATTCATACATTTTAATCAGAAATTTTAGTCATCTAGCCTGATGAAAAACTCTAAAGCTTGTATACTGTTGGCACAATAAAGCTACTACTATATATCAAACAGACTATAGATTCTAAAGTCTTACTTATACTTTCAAATTACCTTAAGAGTTGCTCCTACCCAAAATGAATAACAGGTATCTACAGGTTTGTTGGGTCTTCCTTGATAACCATTCTGTTGCCTCATAATACACCATCTCCTTATTCTGTTCAGTTCCTTTTCAGAGAAGACTTCCTCAAGTTTACCCATCAGGCACAATGATGCAATACCACAAAAAGTAGAGCCACCTACAACATGGGGGACAGTCTCTTCAATATGTTTACAGTCTTTATGGAGTTACTAATAAGATTTAATTTACATGAACTATCATCTACTAATTTTCTCAAGCAACTACTGACATGGATAGGTTTTTCTTCCATGAATTTATTTAACTTTTAAAGTAACCTCCTACATGTTGTAACTGTAAATAGTCTCCACCTGAGTCTAATTGGTTCTAATTCATCCAACTTTGAAAACATAGCTGTTATTTCACAATGGATGTAGAAACAAAAAATTGCACATAGTTGTAGCAACATGATGCTGAAGAAACAACAATCCCAATATGGGAGGAGTCAGCTTTTCTCAATGAAAAATTAGGATCCCCCCTCCCTTTCTCATAAGAATTCTCAAAATAGAATTCACAGCTTTTACATTTTGCCAGTACTGGGGTAGAAGTCAAGCTCAATCAGATTCCCACAGCCACTTTTTTTTAATGGTTGTCAAAAAAAAAAGAAGACCTTACCATGTGATTCAAGTTCTGCTCCTTGGGCAAGACCATTATCGTAGGACTGAAAAAGCAAAAATGGAAAAGTAATTTTCTAATAGATAGTCGTTTTTTTAATGTTGCATCAGGCAAATTGAACTTGGTTAGCAGTCAATGTTAGAAACTAGAACAAAAAAGCAGAATCACACCCATCCACCCCAACTCCATTCTTCTAACTGGACACTGGAGCTCTATTGAATGGTAAGGTTTTAATTCTAAAGGAAAAACAGAGATCTAACTTTTCAAGGGCAATCATCTGAGGAGACACAGAAATATTAACTTTGTGAACGATTGGGTTTTGTTTTAAAATCTAAGAATTAAAGTAGCTCTTCTGCTTGGATATAAATATGACTCTATTCATAGAAAAATGCTTCCTCATCCCATCTTCCCAATGTATTTATCTGCCCCGTATAGATATCTAAGAGTTCATGATTCCTCCAATGGAATCCTCCACCCTGGTACGGGGTACAAGGATCAGCAGCACTAGTATACCAATATGTGAGTGTATACTAGAATGCAGTGAGCGAATGCAGGAATTTGAGGGAAAGAGATTCCACATAAACAGAATATATGACTTTCTTTCAGCAAGTCATAAAATGACTTTTGCTTCTGCAATGGCATATTTGGATTCAAGCCTATTAAAAATATTACCTTAAAATAACATTTGTCTGGTCAAAATAACAGCCGATTACCCAGCTCTGTGAATTTCAGCAGCATGCCAATTTGTATTGCCTACACAAGTTGATATTAAATACTAACAGGTCTTATTCTTTTGCACAGTAACATAAGATACAAACAAACATCTTTGCATAGTGGTTCTCTGACAATAAACATCTATTTTGCCTTGTATAAAGAGCCATTATTCAAATAAATAAAGAGTCAGTGTAGTGGTTAAAGTGCCAGACTAGAAACCAGGAGATCCAGTCCTTCCTTAGACAGCCTGCTCACTTTTCAGCCAATCCAATTCTCAGGGTTATTTTTGTGGAGAATAGGAGGAAGGGACATTATGTACACCAAATAAAGATGCAAATGTAAGTCTGGTAAATAAATACATTATCCATAATCTAGAAATCAACATCAATGATAGTACTTTGCATCAATGAAATATTTGGCTTATAATTTAATGAAAAACATGAACTATAAACGCAGTTTTGTAAATGTATTTGTATACATTTTTATACTGTATAAAACGTAAAACTTAAATTCCAAATTGGGATTCAAACCATTAGAGCTTGTATGGAAATAAAAATACTTTAATCAAATCGTATTACGCTCAACATCTTTATTTAATAAGCACTTTCTATTAAACTGAATTAAATAATTTCAAACATTTATTTCAGCCTATCATTTAAAATGCTGATTCAACACCTGTTAATGTGGGATATTGTGTGGCAGTTATATTATTATTTATGATTAAACTAAAGACTACTCATTCAACTACTCATTCAAGAAATAATTATATACTATCTTTATGTTATAATTTGGATTCTGCAAAATTGGAAAAAAGACATTATCCCAATAAACCAGGAATGCTCATGAGAAGTAATAAAATGGTTTTCTGTGTACAAGATACAGGAAATATTTTAATCAAGTGACATTTGGCAAAACTTACCATGCTTCTTCTAATATACTCAATGGCTTTCTTTGTGTCCATTCCTGACCAACTATTGAGCATGTAGCATATACAAGCAGCACAGTATACAAATCTCATGTCATTTTCACTTCCTTCAAGGACTGCACAAAAGCTACCAAAAAAATTCAGTTATGTAATAATTATTACATAATTTAAATATGTACTTTTGTTTCCAAGACAAAGCACAATGGCATGGTCTTCCTTCAATGATCAGGCTTGTTAATAATATCAATCAGTCCGTCCGTCTATGATAAAATTGTCCTTGAGTCAAGTTCAACTCTAAGTCCAATTTAAGCGGATTAAGTTCTTCAGAAAACAGAGAATATTTCCTGTTATAGAATTACAATAATTCAAGCACCCATTTAGAAATCCAAAGCTATGCTTTTATTTTTAGTATAGATGTCCACATGACTACTTTTTGCTTTTGTTTCCACATCCTTATTTTTACAGCGTTCATGTGCAAGTTGATACAGGGGTATAAGGGAAGACATACAACATTAAAGAGCTCACTTGCCAATTACAATAGCAGGAGAAATAATTGATATTAGAGATACACAATGCAGTTTTTAATTCTTCCCGGCATGTAATATTGTGAAGCATCCCTTTTCAAGTGAGAACCAGGCATTTTAAATACATGCTGGGCCACTTTGAATAATTTTAGAGTGTTCCAAGCATAAAGCAGAGCACTTCCTGTTCTTGTGTTTCAAGGTTAAAGGGTTTCTAAAACGTCTGATGCAGCCATATAGCAGTTGCAGACATAAAATGAGATTTTTCCACATTCCTATTTGATCATCATATTGAAAATACAATGAAATTATTTAAGAGACAGTTATAATTAATACTGTAGGTCATAGAAAAATACATAAGATACCACTCGTCCTATGTACATCTACAAATATTTCCATTTCTTTACTCAATATTTTATATTTTAATTCTGTAAATGCATTTTTTGTTAGCTTAGATTGAACATGTCTAATTTCTCATGCACCAGTTCCAAGATTATTTAGGGAGGAAGACCTTGAAACACCTTGCCAATTTTATCATTTAAATCAGAGGTCTGCAACCTTGGTCCCTTTAAGGTTTGTGGACTTCACCTCTCAGAATTCCTCA
>JANHFO010002696.1:390457-402676 GCA_032468095.1 Pareas carinatus
CCCCCCCCCGCGAGGGTACCTGCTGGTCTCCAGGGACGAGTAGCGCTCAGGCAGAATCTGAAGGCTGCGCTGGAAGAACCGCACGTGGCGTTCCTTGAGGAAATCCAGCCTTTCCCCGTCCCCGAAGCCTCCCTCGCCCTCCACCAGCACCGCGCTCGCCATGTTCGCCTTCCGCTTCCTACTCTCACGCGCAGCTCCCGTCACCGGCGGCACGGTCACGTGACGCGTCCCCAGCGCTGGGCCTTTTCTTCTTCTTTCTTTTTAGCGGCCGCGGCTGCAGCGGCCGGCAGAGCCGCATCCCGCCTCTGGCGCCCGAAGGGGTGAGGCGGAGCAGCTTCGGCGCCGGCCGAAAGCAGCTTTAACATTTCCCCGTTCGTCCGTGCTTGGCGGTCATCGGGGCACTGGGTAGCAGTGGGGAACTTTTTCCTGATTGCACACGTGTTTTTTCATGGAATCAGATCAGACACACACTTGCAAAATTACAGATTGTGTGTGTTTACCTGGCTAGATCCAGAAATATTACAGATAGGACAATTGTGGAAATTGCAGAAATGTAAGGAGGGAGTTTCTGTGCAAGAGCCTTCTGAAATGATGTATTCCTCATGGATAAAACACTGATAAAACAATTATTACAACAATTCAAAGGCCATATCCTACAATGGCTGACATGGATGATTAAAATTGAAGTATTTAAATTGCCCCAAATGTGTAATCAAGTGACTGATAGATGCAGGAAGTGCAAAAACAATCAAGGTACATATTAATCATGGGATGGATGTATACCTAAGCTGAAAAATATTGCAAAAGAATACAAAAGTGGTTGCAAGAAATGATAAAAACAGGAATAGATTTCAAACCTGACATGTTCCTACTAGGTATTGTACCTGAAAATTTAAATAAGAAATATCTGTACCTGATTGTACACATACTTACAGCAGCTAGGACTGATTTTGCACAGAATTGGAAGAATGAAGAAACAATACAAGCTGAAGAAATAATAAGAAAAATTCTGGAATGTGCGGAAATGGACAGATTAACTTATTGCTGAAAGATAAAGAAGATACATTCACTTTAAGACATCGAGCTATTTTTACAATTGGTTGGACAAGAGGTGGAAGGAGTAGGTGTAAAATAGTATGGCAAATGTAATAGATATTACTGATAGAGACTAGGTGATTGCTTTTTACCGATCTACCGAACCATGTTGTTATACTTTGTTTTGTTTTGTGTGTTTTTTGTTTATTTTTGGAAAATAAAAAAATATTTTTCCAAAAAACCCCCGAAGTATTGTGCTGCAAGACATGGATCTGTACTGTTTTATGCTCGTGATTTCTATAGGGGACCTTCCAAAATTACCATCAAATCCTGGAATATAACCTAGAGTGTACAATTAAAATCAATATTTTGTTCAGTATCATTATGATGATAGAGAAACATGGAATTGTGTCACAAAACGTTCTTTCTGGAGAATTTTTTACAGGGAGTTCCCATGTCCTAACACTCCTTCTGTACAGCATCAGCATTGCATTTAAGAGGGATGTGCAAGATCCCAAACTCAACATTTCTTTTGGAGCTAAGGAATAAACAACTCAAAAAAAAGTTATGGAAGATTACAATGTGTTTCAAAGTGAAAAAGGTTGATAATACCCACAATGGAAGGTGGATGAAGGTGATCAAACTTCCATAGGTGGCCAAATTAACTTCTTTGGTTAGAGGGAAAACAATATCTACATATATGGGTGACTAGAAACTCCTTATTAGACTTTTTGTATATAATGAAAACAATCTACTTATGATGCATGGTTTTGATAATTAGAAAAACAACTGGATAATAGAGTAAGCTTCCTTTTGTCACCATAGAGTAAGAGATAATTTTGTCATTGTATTGACAGTATATTTGCTGCAAAAGAAATCAGCAGTTTCTATTTCTTTCCCCTTTGGCAAGTTTGACTTTTTTTTTCTTTTCTCTCTCTTCTGCCTTTTCTTTCTATTAGTTTGTCTTACTTTTTATGTTATTTGTAAAACTTTTAAAATAAATTTTAAGTTGCACAATTTAATCATAGACAAGCTTACTTTGAAACATTTGCATTTGTTTGAAAGACTATGCAGAAATAAAATACCCTATTTTTCGCTCCATAAGACGCACTTTTCCCCTCAAAAAAAGTGTGCGTGTGTGCATCTTATGGAGCGAATATGGAGCTGGAAGCTGCAGCGGGCTCTCAAAGGACTTGACTGGTTGGCGGGAGCCGGGAGCCGCAGCGGGCTCTCAAAGGGCTGGACTGGGGTGGCGGAGGGAGCTGTCCATCACTGGCAGAAGTCTCGCTCAGCTTCCCTCGCTGCCACTGCCGTTGGGACCAAAAGGGAGCGTAAATCCGAGCTCCACAGGCCACTCAGAGCAGCAGGCAGGCGCTCGAGAGACCCGTCTGCAGGCGGATTGGATCCCCCAGCCTGAAGCTACCATCGGAAGTGGGCTGTGTACAGGCTCTCCCAGGAGGGGCTGTCTGGGCGCTTGACGCACTGGGATTCATGATTTCTTTTGTTCCCTCCCAAACGGGACGCTGTCACCGCATGCCCACCCTTCTTGGGAGACTGCACGCACAGCCCGCTTCAGATGGCGACCAGCCGGGTCCTCTCCCAACCTTTCTCCCTTTTAGCACTGGAAAATTCCAAACCGCCCTCTCTCTCTCTCTCTACCTCCCTCCACTTCTCTCTCTCTTTCTCCACCCCCTCTATCTCTCTGTGTTTGTGTCTGTCTGTCTGTCTGTCTCTCTCTCTCTCTCCTAAGCAGGAGGAAATATACTATTCCTGTTTTCCTCCTCTAAAAACTTGGTGCGTCTTATGGTCAGGTGCGTCTTATGGAGCGAAAAATAGGGTAATACTCAATTGAAATAATTGAAAATGTTTTATTCATTTGAAAAATTTATTAGTTTTGAAGGATGATGATTAAGAAACAACTCAATTCTCTATAACAAAAGCTTATTATTTTCTGTCCCATTTCAAGGACATTGAAGATCTTGTCTGCTTACCCTCTTAAAGTAATCAGACATATAATATGTAATCAATCTAAGTAAATCAAAGAAGAACCACTTCTGTTAATTTTCTTGGTTTACTTCTGAGTTGAAAAAAAACAGTGAAAGTACATAGAAAGCAATACATTCACTTTTTTCTGAGCTTTACAAAAGGATGTCACTTGCTAAATTCAGGTTCTAGAGAAAAAATTCAAACAAAAAAAGGCTTTTACAAGTACTTTACACAATGAAACAATATATACTTGATTTTTATTTAACAACATTTATATGTACACGTACAATATTTCTCATAATACAAACTAATATAACAATAAAATATGTTGTTACATTATCTTCAAATGAATTATTTGCAGATATCCAATTATAATCCCTGTCGCCAGCTTGGGACAGCCCTATCAATGTAAAAATAGATTAGTATTTTGCAAATACATTAATCATATAAAAGTATATTAATTATATGAATATTTAAGTTTAATGTAATTTAATTTAAGATGTACATTAATCATATAAAATATTTTAATTTTCTCACCTATGAGGAATATACAACACTGGCCCTGTACCTACAGGTCCAATCTCTTTTGTTCGTTCTTCCCAAACCTTTGTAGGCCTGAATAACCTGCATGGATCCCGACTTACATTAATGTGAACCTGTAAAAGGTGAAAATACAGAAAAAGTAATTTAAGGTTATTGTTAGATATAATAAATTAATAAAGAGTAAGAAGTAAACTTGCATAGCAGTGTATTTTCATTATTGCAGAACTTAAAGTACTATTAGTTTGGACTAAAGACCTAGAAATTTATTTTGCATCTTATTCTTGTTGGATATTTAGAACAAAGATACAAATCAAAAGAGTGGTGACTACTAACAGAAAAGAAGTCAAATAGGGCCAGACAGTAATTTCAGAGTGGTACCAAACCTGACGGAACCAATAGTGCTGGAAATACAAAAATTAATTTCAGTCCACCAAAATTATTATTCCAACATTTTAGAATTATCAGCCTATGGATCGTGATTAAATGCTATGTTTTCATTGCTACTACTAATAATTAAAATTTAATTAAAATACGTGCAGTTCACATATTGCTTAATATTTAACATATTTCTCCAACTTTAATTAGCAAAACTTAATGTTCAGTTGAAAACAATTTTGCACTAAATAAGTTTTACTGAATTCCACGGGGCCTACCAATTAGATACCAAGCATTAAACTAAAGTGAGTCAACAATTCTAAAACACTTAGAAGAAACACCAAATGAATCCATTGGGAATTACTATTGATTTATCATCTATACAAATTTAATTTTAATTTAATTTCTAAAGATGAGAAAGTGATTACATAAGATCCCACTTTATTTTTAAAATAGCATATTACACAGTTAAGCACACCAAACTGAGTTACTCTCAACTCAATTTCTTTTGCATTTTCTTTCTACCCTATTTACAAATTCTCCCCTTGCTTCCATAAGGGTGACTAAATTCATTTTAGAATGTTATGTAATGACATTTCAATAAGAAACTAATATCATAATGTGATAATTTTTAAATGCCAGAGTTCTTTGAAGTCAGAGGAACACTTTTGAGAAATGTACACGGGACTGAGATATATAACATATTAAATTCTTACCTTCTTTTTCAGCTTAGACAATCTTTTTTCTTTCTCAAGCCTTTCATCTTCCTTTGCCTGCTTTTCTAGAGACTTCAGCTCAAGTTTATGCAGATCCTGAATAAAAAATGAAATATTGCTATAACTCTCTCTTCCTTCCACCCTATCTCTCTTCCCCTCCCTCCCATCCTACCCCAGGAGCTCTTGTTTGAGATAGGCTACAATACAAATCGAATAAATGAATAATAAACCTTAGATATAAAAATAGTTTTTTGTTACTCTTGTTACAACACTTAAATAGCCAGTTCAATTATTTACTATGAATAATCTTAAGCAATAACCTTGCCCAAGGGGCCACGATATGTAACACTGTTCTATTTTACATTCACCAAGGAAGACTTGAATCCTACTTAGCTCTTATCTAATTTGGCAAGAGTTTTTTCTCTCTCTTCCATACAGGTAGTCCTTGCATTTATGAGCTTTGCAGGTCTATAAAGCAAAGGAAAACTGAAATAAGATCATAAGCACAATCACAGTTTTAATCAGCAGTCGCTTCCCTTAACAACTAAGTTGTCAGTCCCAACTGTGGTTGCTAAACGAGGACTACCCATAATTGTCCCTCATTCTCACAGAACACAAAGATGCCAGATATCTGCAAAAACCTGCTTTGAAGATTCTTCTGCAGGCAGGGGAATATAAAGATCAAATATTGGTGAATGGATTTTTAAATTTTAAATTTCTAATGATCAAACACATGAATCACAAGTTCATTCTTTCCATTTTCAGCAAAAAGTTCCATAAAGCATTTTCAATCACTGACCTTAGTTGATCCAAAATACTGTTATTCACATGCTTATGATCTAATCCTGATACTGCCATATTGCACCACAGCATCAGGAGCTGCATTGGTCCCAGTTTCAATGCATTTTAATGTATTGGTCTCTCCCCATAAAAACCTATATGGATTGAGACCTGCAATTCAAGAGACTGCCAAGTAGACTTTATTAGCTTAAATCAGATGATCAGAGAACCCCTGCTGAAAACCCATTCCTATTCCGAGTGCAATGAGAGGGGCCTCACTGGTGCTCTCTGTGGCTGGGTACTCCCTCCTTTGATATAGCTTGTTCTCCGAAGGGAGTTTGGCTGCTTTGTTTATGGTTTTCTGAAGAACAGTGAAGAATAGTTCTTACAGAACACGTTTAGAGGTTGCTTTTATATTGTGGTGAGATGGTTAGTTTTTATTGCTATTGTTATATCATGATATTATATATGCTATTTTATTATTCTGTAATACTTTGTACTCTACCTAAAGTCCGTTAGGATTGGGCAAAGACCACTCTTATCAATAAATAAACTGCAGTCCATTCTGACATCTTCAAATGTAATATACCGGTAGTATATTCTCTGATAACAATATGTATAAGATCCTTCTTTGGCTTTAAGGAAATACTGGGGAGACAACTGCTACATGGATTTGTTTTTTGTAATTACTATCTCATCAGTTCAATTCTTGCTTACCCCAATCAAGTAGTTATTATAAGCCTATATGAATAATTCTTTACGAAATAATTTATTTAGGAAAAAAATTCTTAAGATGTGCCATTTTTAACAGATAATTGTAGCCAGATGACACAAATCAACTGAATTTAAATGTCCATCACCAAGAAGCTTGATACAGTGATACAGAATTGTCCTTCTCATATGAAAACACAAAGAAACCTAAGAAAATATGGAAGAGATAAACAAGACTACTCACTCGTTCTTGGAATTTAACAATTTCTTCTGCTGCAGTTCTTTTCCTCTCTTCCCTTTCAGCTTCCTCTCTTTTTTCTTTTTCAAGTCTCAGCAGCTCTTCCTGTTCCTTTTTCTCTCTACTATAATCTTCCAACAGTAACTTCATTTGAAGCTGCCGCTGACGTTCTTTCTGCTTTTTTTTCTCCTTCTCTTCTTCCTCTTTTAACTGAGCTTCCTGTTTTGCTGCAGTTGCAAGTGCTTTATCTTTCTTCCACACTTCAAGCTCTGCTAATCGTTTTTTCCTTTCCTCTTCAGTTTTCTGCTTCTGAGCTTCTTCACGTTGACGTTGAATATCAGCAGGCACTTCCTCAGGATTCTCTTTCTGGACTAAGGTTTTACCTTTTTCTTCTTGTTTCTTCATCTTCCATTTTTGAATGGCCTACAGGGTAACAGTAAAGTGAATACAATAATTAAAAAATCAATAAATTTATCACCCTTCCATTTCCAATTGTCTAAAGGAAAATAGGATCTAAGACTGTACTTCCTATTAGTAATCTGTACAATTAGATCCATAGAAATCTTCATGCTTCTCAAGAGATCTTAAAAATCTGACAACTGTGAGAAACAAATTACTATACTAGGATGGTTTGGGGGCTGATCTAGTAGGGGTTTTCTGCTCTTGTGACTATGTATTAGGGATTTCCCAAGCAACCAATGAAGGGAAAATATTCACAGGATGGCTTTCCTGCCCCTTTGCCATAAAAGGTACCTGCATTTCTTCTTCATAACAAATCAGTATGTTGCATGTGTGTTTGTGTATACCTTCTCCCTGGGGATTAAATAGACTAATCCTAGCCAGACCCAGCCTATTAGACTATTGAATGTGTTCACATTTCAATGGAACTGATTTCCATAGCCTTGTCAGGCTTGAGTCTTAAATGCAGAAATATACGTTCTGATCAAAGTTGAATAAATTCCAGTCTGTAAGACTATCACTAAACCCAGACAACAGAGAAACAATGAACAACTAGGTGAATGTTTGTTGGAGGGGAAATTATAGGGTGTAAGGATAAAAAAGGGATATAGAATAATAAAGGGAGAGAGGGACAGAATGAAGGGGTGTAGTCTAATACAGAACTCAAAGAAGGACAATCTATTTTTCCAATATAGGCAGTCCTCGAGTTATAATTACAACTGAGCCAAAAATTTCCATTGCTAAGTGAAACAATTGAGTTTTGCCCTATTTTACAACTTTTCTTGCCACAGTTGTTACATGAATCATTGCAGTTGTTAAGTTAGTAATACAGTTGTTAAATGAATCTAGCTTCCCCATTGACTTTGCTTGTCAGGAGGTTCCAAAAGGTGATCATACAACCCCAGAATACTGCAACCATCGTAAATATGAACCAGCTGCAAAGCATTTTAATTTTGATCACAGGACCATGGGGGTGCTGCAGTGGTCACACGTGTGAAAAACGGTCATGTCACTTTTTTCAGTGCTGTTCAGTAACTTTGAACAGTCACTAAATGAACTGCTGTACGTTGAGGACTACCTGTTAAATATTCTTGATTATTGCAACAGTACTTTAACATGTTCTCATGTTCAAAAGCACTGAACATTATTTTCTATATTTTCTTCATCATATAAGCACTATTCCTAAATCCAATTCCTAGCATATTTGTTATTATGGATTTTATAATTCTACCACATCTAGAGGGTGCCAGGTAAGGGAGTACTGATAAAAACGGAAGAAATTTACATGCTAGCATGAATAGCTAGTGATTAAGAAAAAACAATAATTGCGTAGATCAATTCTGATATACACTGGCAATATTAAATTTATGGACAAATGAATGAGCAAAAGTCTCTCACCTTCTTTTTATGTGACTCTAAAATTAGAAATTCTTGATGCCATTTCTCATGTGATTGAATGTCTTCCTTTGTTCTATCAGGGAGGTGCTCAAGGATTTCAGTGATGTACGATGGTTTCCCTTTATGTTTTCTCCAAATTTTTAGGAAGATTTGATGATCACATTCATCCCAATTTCCTTGCCTTCCTCCGGTTTGCTGAAGAAATCTTTCAAGCTCAAGGACCTCTTCAGGAAGTTGATTTTGGACTTCTTTATAAAGTGGAAATACACATTGCTTGAAAATTCTTGCAGCTGAAGTTCCTACAGCCCACATCTCAATTTTTCTTTCCAAGGCACTGATCTCATTTGTAGCAGCCTTCTCCTCTCTTAGAAGTTCATCATAACTAAAATTTAAAAAATATAAATATAAATAATCTAATATAGAATAAAAATAATGCAACTAATTATGTGTCTAAGTTTCAAGAACATACAATACTCTCATACAGCTTGCAAAAAGTTGTATAAACTGAACAAATATACAAAAGCAGTGTGATGTGATACTGAGTTTTAATGTATATATTTAGAACAGCTCTTTAAATCCTGACACTGGTAGCAAACCTCAGAAATATTCTTCAGAGCTTTAAATCATAAATAAAATATTTACAATAAAATGTAAATATTATTCTTACAAAGCCCAAAAACTTTATTGCCTTAGATGATTAAACACAAAATAAAATACATATCTAAAATTAAGAGAATTTGGATTAACTTTTAAATTCACTATTTTTTCATATTGTAGAAATATAAATCAAAGATAAAAATAATATAGCACACTTCAGCACATTAAAGACTTTTCTTTTACATTCACATACACACACATACTTTTTATAGCAATAGCACAAATAGGTCAAAATTATTGTTCCTTCCTTATTATATAAATAGGTTGAGTTTGGTCATGGCCTCCAAACAAGCTCATAACAAAAGTAATTAATGTTACCAAACATTTCTGGATGAACTGCTCAATCAGCTTAAAAAGCAGTTCATAATCCCATTTGAATGGTTTGAGTGGTAAAGATGAGTTTGCCAACAGGGGGATCCTATCTTTTTCAGGTGCCCAGCAATGACAGTGTAAGGAAGGTTCCAAATGTGAGCTGCAAATATAGATATTTAGCAAAGAGAATGTCTTCCATAGGCATTGTTAGCCTTGATTTTCCTCTTTTTACTTGACTCGAGAACAGAATTTTCTTTCCTGAAATAAAAAAATGGAAGAGGAAGAAAAAAAACCATGCTCCACTCCAGTGCTCTTTATGTCAGATGTGGGCTTCTGGAAGTAGCCAAGATGCTGCTGTTTTATTCTGCAATCCAGTCATACATTTTATTATTTAATTTATATGCTGAATTTTTATCTAAATGGAACACTCATGGAAATTTACAATTTGAAATATTAAAAAAAATCTACTGGCCAATAGGAAATTTAATCCTTGACTTTCATGAAGAGAATATTTCATGTTTTTAAAAATGCACTTTACTGTTTTATGGGTTACAATATATACAATATTATTAAATATATCTTTGTTACATAAACAAATTTAGAACTTACTTTCTACACACTATTTGTAGTTCTTACTTCAATGGCTTTCTCTAACACTATTAAAGGGCCTTTGAATTATTTATGTGGTAATACTAATTTACTGGAAAACTATTTTAATAAAATTAGATTTGTATCTGTATTCTTTCATTTTTATTAACTTCTTAAATATTATATGAAAGTGCCTTGGTTAACATTTTAAACATTTTTAAATTTCCTATTAACTTATGGTAAAAATATGTAAAAGATATACGTTTTTTAATTTAAAAAAACATGAATACATTTGTCGCTGCTCTTCTTTAAAAGTACTTATTGCTGTTTCAGCTTCTTCCATCATTTCTCTAAGCTTGTCAACAACTACAGAAGAGAGAGGAGATAATGTTTGTATGTCAAAACAGAGAAGTTATATCACAAAATATAAAAAGGTAATATATCTTAAATAATCCAACTTCAAAGTAAAAATATAACAAAAAGAAAGGAGATTTTATATATTGCATGTGTGCTATTCAGTTCCCTAAATATCTGTTTCATAATCAGAAAATAATCAAGTTGCAATTAAATGATTTTGATCTTTAAAATTGATAAACTACTTGTACCTTCAACAGTGAAACAGAAAAGATAACTTTAGCAGCAGAGGCTTTCCGTAAAATCTTCCTTTTCTAGAATTCCTTCTTTTATGCAACAATTCAAGCTGAAGGAGTTCTGTTTCATTCTGAATCTAGTCACTCTGATTTGATCCCAGGTGAAGGGATAATTGTAACTATTCTGATATTAAAGTCACATTACTCACTGCAGAAATGTCTAAGGTGACATCAACATCATTCTTTGAATTTTTTTCTAAGAGGTTCTTTGCATTTTATATGTTTAAGAAATCAAGTTTGGTGTTGTGGTTAAAGTGCTGGCTTAGAAACTAAGAAACTGAATTCTAGGTATCCCTTGGGCATGAAAACTGGCTGGGTGACTTTGGGCCAGTCATCCTCTCAGCCCAACTCATCTCATATGGTTGTTGTGGAGAAAATAGGAGTCAAGAGGTATGGATGCTGCCTTGAGTTGACTTTTTTTTTAAAGATGAGATAAAATAATAGCAATGCATATGAAAGCCAATACCAACCAAAAAACTGGCGCATATGATTTCGGGCTGTTGTGTATACAATAGTAGATAAAAATGCCAAATCCAGTCTGAATATATGGCTGACTATGTGAACGAACCATAATAATGAAAATCAAAGTTGGAAGATTATGGCAATACTAGCCATAATGGGTCCAGTATTTATTGGCACAGAGTACCACACCAAAAAATCTTAGTGCATTGCAAAAGGTCACATTGCTTGAATCCACAGAAATGGCAGCTGTGACTTCACATTGTTGTGAATAGATAATAACAATTTCAACATGTTTCTTAGTAAGTGAACAGAAAAATATAAAGTCTGAAAGTTAACTTGCAATTATGTTCAATTTAATCCAAATGTGAAATAAAAAAACTTTTCAACTTTATAATTAGGAAATTGCAAAGTGCTGTTGCTAAATTAAAGATAATTTACAGCATAATTATTTAAGCTACTTTTAGAGAATTTGTATAACTAAAATATTATTAGCTGCTTACATTCTGGAGTTGGTTTCACATCTTTTAGCTGTCGCTGAAGTCCCTTAACAGTACTATGGATTCTTGTCAGTTTTTGCTGAATTTTTGCTTCTATGAAGAAGAAAAAACCCACACAGCATCTTATTAGTATTTTTCCACTAGAAAATCTTAATATCTTGCCTTCATATCACTTTGAATTCCTTCAAGTTCAAGTATCATAAAAGGGCACAAATGCCTAAAACACTGTTCTCTAATACAACTCTTAAAAATAAATGTTAAGGAATGAAGCAAAAAAATCTGAAATATTAAGAATTTGCTAAACAATTTTGTAAATCAGAATAGGAGTGCATTATCTTGTACACAGGCAGTCCACTCATCTTTATTCAAATGTCACTCCAACTCCCTCTGCTGTCTATTTCTATATGAAGGTCATTTATCTGGCAGTTAATGAAAAAAGTAAGATATATCCCAAAACTGTTATTTTTGCTGCAGAGGCAATGGGTAATCTGGCCATGGCAAAGTAAAACTCTTATTTCACTACTAGATCATTATTTTGAGGTATTCTGGCTCCAGTCACTAATGTTAACTCCCAACAGGAAACCCATTGTTTCAATCAATGAAGATTTCCTAATCCTATTTAATGAGATACTATTCCCAAGGTCCACTAACCTTCATACAAACTGCAGAGGAGCACACTATGAAAACCTCAAAGATGATCTGTTATTTACGTAACAGTGGCCAGCTTGTGCCATAGCTGGCTATCGGGGGCGAGTCGCTGGCCCCCTCGGAAAGGGTGCGCAATTTGGGCGTCCTCCTGGATGCACGGCTGT